>JARJHM010001099.1:0-72172 GCA_033356055.1 Carex pumila | reverse complement strand
TGGTACGGGCCGTACCAAATTTGTACGGGTCGTACCAAATCCTGACCATGCAGAACTAGCTCAACCAGTAACCTCGTCTGACTCCACACCACCTTGCACAGACCGTACTGACCCAACACAAGTCATACCAAAGCCATTTGAAGAGATCCATGACCGTGCAGATCCAACGCGGATAGTAGTGAATGTTGAAGATTCTTCTGACATGAGCCGTACCAACCCAGCATAGGCCGTACAGAGAGAGCCTAAGAACCAGAGAAGGAAGGGGGACACTTTGCTTATGCTAGACCTTTTAAAAGAGACTAAGAATCAAAGAAGGATAGGGGCCAAGAAACCACCTGGCACACCCAGTGGAACACAGTACCAAGGACCAGCCATACCTGTCGAGCCAGAAGCCAACTATACGGTCCGTACGAATCCCATACGGCCCGTATCGACCCCCCCTGTGATTTCCGAGCAGTCAGAACCTGATCCGATTGAAGTTGTGAATGAGAAGACAGACCGTACGGGCCGTACCAATCCCGTACGGCCCGTACAAAATGAAGCTGACAGACAGAAAAAGAAGGTGGCCGAGAAACCACCACCCTACCAGCCACCTGTTCCTTTCCCTCAGAGGCTAGCTGAACCAGAAACATGTTGTGCAGTCAACGTGGAGGATCGATTAACTAAGGGACAACTCCGTGAGGGATACGAAAGCTCAATTAAAAATTACTCTGATTATTTATCTGAGTTGCAGGATGAAACAAGCGAGTTTGAGACGATTTGCACAGCAGACATTACGCCTATCTGTCTGGAAGAATTGCCATACGGACCGTACCCAGATCATACGGACTGTACACCAGAGGAATCTTAAACAAAGAAGCCGGAGATTGAGAAGGAACCAAAAGCTCAGGCTGGAGCTGAGGCATACGGACTGCACAATATTTATACGGACCGTACAACCAGCCAGACAGAGCAGATCACTCCCGAATTAAAGCCTCTCCCAGCTAACTTCAGGTATGAGTTTCTAGACCCAAATAAATCTTGTCCTGTGATCTTGAATGCAGATCTCAGCCCTGATCGGACTGCCACGCTCTTGGGAAAATTGAAAGCTCATATAAGCGCGATCGGGTGCTCAATCAAGGACTTGAAAGATATGGGGTGGATTTTTCTTTTGCAAGTGTTTGACAACACGACACTTTGCTCAGATCCGCCCCCGAATCACACTACTGGACTCTTGGAGGATTTGAAAACTCAGCAAACTGTGATCGGGAACTTAATCGAGGAGTTGATGGGCACAAACATAGCCACATGCATGCACAGGACCATACCAGCGGATGATCACAGGCACACGGACCGTACAGACCAGCATACGGGCCGTGCACAACCAACCTGGTCTATGCATTCTGTCCCTTGGTGCATTAAAACGAAAAAACCACCCGACCAGTATAAGGAAAGAATGGTGCATCCTTTCAACACATTCGACACGGCGCTCCACCAAAAACCACCCGACCCACCTCCCACCAATCGGGGAGGCGCCCCTGCCTCTCCCCTCACTCCATGTCTGGTTAGTTTCCATATTTTCTTCTATTTACTTTTTCTGGTGAGAATTCAAGTATTGAGGACAATGCTTCATTCAAACTTGGGGGGGGGGGGGGGGTGGAATAGAAGAAAACTGTATCTGCATTTAGGTCATGTTTATTTTTCAAAAATTTGTATTTTTCAGTGATAAATTTGCGTGATTGCTTGAATTAAGGACTTTTGTGAAAAGTTTTGGTTGTGTTTGGGATGACCTTGAGAAATTACAACTAACCCCATAATTGATCAAAGAACTGATTAGGAAGGGATGTTTTGAGAACTTGAAAAGATGAAAACTTGAATTGTATCGAAAAGTTATTTTGAAACTGAACTGTGCCTTTTAAAATAGAGAATTGGGGATTTTAAATAATAGAAAGGTTGGGATATCCATTGGTATGAAAGAATACCTTGGATGTGTGTATTCATGATATATGCAAATGAAATAAATGAAAAGATGGAGAAAATAAGAGTACTGGCAATAAGTCCTACTGGGCGCCTTTGAGCTCGTCTCCCAAAGAAAAAATGAGTACTGGCACAATCCGACGGGATGCCTTTGAGCTCGAAAAGTTTCAAAAATATTTGCAGTTATCAACACATGAAATCCACGACTTTCTAACCTAAGCTTGTTTCAAGCTTGGGGGGGCGAAAAAGGAAAAATCACCACAAACGAGGGCATAATTTCAATGTAAGAATGAAAGATTGATCAATTCAAGTAATTAGTTTTTTGCAAATATTAAAGCATCTAAAAATATGAAGTTTGATTAATCAATTAGTGGGGTGAATCAAAATTGATCAAGGAAAATCCAAATTGTATCCAAAAAGATTCTCATGGTTCTTGATAAGAGCAGTTCATGTAAATTTTCACATTTAGGAATTTATTTGCATTTAGGTAATCCAAAGACCAACCCTATACCTATGTTGGGATTTTTGCTTGAGGACAAGCAAAGTTCAAGCTTGGGGGGATTTGATATCTCCATATTATATCTAAATTACGACCCTGATTTACACTGGAACCTGTGCTTTAAAGCCTATAAATGTGGACTTTTTACTTATATTTCGATGAAATGTGGTACTGCTATGCTTGTTTGGTATTTTGCAGGAAAAAAGGGCGAAAAACTAGATCTGACTACTTTTCATACGGCCCGTATGACATTTTGTACGGCCCGTACAAGATCTGCCCAACTGCACAGAAGGTTCCACAACAGAGGCACAGAGTCTCCAAGACAAAGCACAGGCATACGGCCCGTACGGGGTCCCCTACGGCCCGTACGGCGCTAAATTGGAAAATCCAGCTGGAATTTGAAATCAGCTTAATTTAAGTAGGCCGAAAAGAAAGCCTTTTGAGGCGCGATATGGGGCATTAAATGAGATATTCCACACCAAAAAAAAGGGGGATTCACCACTGGAACTTGGACAACCTTTCTTGGAGCAAAAAACAAGAGGAGGAAGAGAAGAAGAGAAGGGAAAACGCGAGTTTGCAACGGATGTTCGGATTTTCCACTGTTTTGTCATGAACTCTTTTATTTCTTGTTATTTGTGTTATCTTATGAACATGAGTAGCTAATTTACTTTGTTTCTAGGGCTAAGATGTAGTTTCTAGTTTGATTTTGTTGCATGCTATTTGGATTTTGTGTTGAATGCTTTGTTTTTACTTTGTTGAGTAGTATTTCGATTGCTTTATTTGTGCTTGCTTGAATTGATTAGTCATCCCTCTAGATGAATGCGCACATCTATGTGTTAGGAGCCAAGTCTATGACATTTAATCCAACCGAATAAAGTATATGAAGTAGGGTAAAACCAAGGAGTACCCGAAAGGCGAAACTTTCCTTGAGGCGAAAGTCCTTGGATACTTTTAGTAAACCAACAAGTAACTTAGATAAATTAGGCCAAAATGCGAAAGTTGAGGTTTAACGCATCTAAGAGGGAAGTATTTGAGTCCGGTAATCGGGTGCTAAGCGAAAATGCGAAAGTTGAGGTTAGGCATCTAGATCTGGTCGATAGAAACCCTAAACATTAGCACCAACACAGAAAACAATAGCTGCTGCATTAACTCGGGGTTCCATACGGACCGTATGGAAAACCCTAAGGGCCGTATGCCTCGGGACTGAACAAAAATGAAATCTGAACCCTGGAAATGCCTTTTTATCAATTGAAAAAACTTTAATTCTTTTTATTTACTTTTAAACTTGTCATAAACTATTAGAATTGTTAGAACAAAACCAAACCAATTTCTCTCACTTCTAGAATCTTAAGTAATTTTAGGATAAGTCCGGTTATTTTCTTCTGTCCCTGTGGATCGATACCTGAGCATACTCATCGATAGGATAGTACACTTGCTATCTGATTTGACAGGGTATAACAAAGGTTTAAAAGGTATAGCTTGCTATATTGAAACTTTGTAGCATATATTCTGTGCGGAACAATTACCATAGCCGCACTCTTATAATTGTTATATAATTAGAAGAACATTAAGACATTTTAAAACATTATGTATTACTAACTAAAATGAAGGTTCCAATATCACAAAATTTTATTGCCGCATAATATCACATGTTATTTATTATATTTATATTTCATACTCTAATTAAAATCAAAATAATAAATCCAATATATGATATTGTTTATTTTGAGTAAAGATCTTGTCTCCCTTGAATCTGTTCCCTATCTGTCCTTCTAACAATCTTTATTTTTTGTTCTCCCACGTGGTCAAAATCCACCCACTTCAATCTTCTCTTAGAAAGAAACAAAAAATTCAACACAACTCAAAACCCACTCTGTTCTTCTCCTCTACTGCTCGCCACCAGCTACACACGCCGATGGTTGTGATGACGGTCAAGATCCGATGAGGGGAGCGTGGTGCACCGTCGAGATCCGACAAGGGGAGCGTTTTGCACCGTCGAGATCCGAAGAGGAGAGAGTGGTGCACCGTCATGATTCAGCGGGGAGAGGGTGGTGCATCATTTGAGGGGGTCCATACTAGCCCAACGAAGGTTGTCACAGTGGAACATATAAATATTATATTAGTTAGATATGAGTACTTTATTTGTTAGATATGCATACTTCATATTAGATATGAATACTTCTTGGAAGAGGTGGGATGAGAGAGATAAATTTGACTTTTGAATGTTGAATTGTATAAATTACTTCGAACATATATGAATACTTCGTTTGTTAGATATGCATTCATGTTATTAGATATGAATATTTTTTAGAAGAGGTGTTTAAGAAGAATGGCCTGATTTTGAATTTTATAAATTATTTCAAACATGCATGAATACTTCATTTTTAAATATGCATTCATGTTGTTAGATATGAATATTTCTTAGAAGATGTGTTTAAGAAGAAGGGTCTAACTTTGAATTTTGAATTGTATAAATTATTTCAAATATCTATGAATACTTCGTACGTCAGTATGAATACTTCATTTGTTTAGATATGAATACTTCTTTAGTTAGATATGAATAATATATAGATTCACTGTAGTGGTCTCCAATCTTGACAAATGTCGCTTTCAAATGGTTGCGGTCCCCAATCCAGGCTGTCATAAGACGTCAACGATCTCCCTGATCGTTATTAGTCCCGTCTAGCTTGTGTTTACATATGACGAATGGTTCTAATAATAAGTATGAATACTATACATTCGTAGGTATGAATACTATATGTTTTGACTATTAACTTAGAGTATAAATACCCCCGTATCATATGTTGGAGTCAGTTAGTGGTCCCCTGTCAAAAGTTATTTGTCTTTTAGTGCAGGGGACGTTTAGGAAACTGATATGGAGGTACTGTTAGTCATTCCCGTTTATTTTTACGAGCGATCATGTATTAGTTTTTTTTTATTTGCTTATTTATATTAGATCAACAAATTAAAAAAAATTAAAATTAATCCATCACAATTAACTAAATTCGTTTATTTTTATCTCTTGATCTACTATAAAATAACCTTAATAAATCTATGAATTGATTTTATATTTTTTTTACATTTGAATTCCAAAGTTGAAATATAAATAGAAAAGAGTACGGGGTCTTTTGTGGCATTAGAATCCTCACTCTCCTTCTATTAAATTTAGTATATTTATATAGAATAGTTAATTCAGAGACTTTTAGTTAAAAAAAAATGGTAAATTTTGTTGTAGATCATTAAATTTTGTACCAAATTGTCCTTTGGTACGGAGTAGTCATTCAACTATAATTTGTTTCTTAAATTTCTTATTTGTTCTAATAAATTTATATTTGCTACATTTTTTTATTTCAAAATACTAATCGAAAATATGCTCATATATATACATGTCACTTTATTTTTTTGTTAGTATCTGAAAAAATAACAAATTAATTTAATTATGATAAATAAAAAGTCCAATATAAATTAAATTTGAGTAACTAATTCACAAGAAAACAAACAAAAATTTAGGAACGGCCCATAAAATTTATAATAAAAAAAATTATCTCCTTTCGTTAATAATAAAATATAAATGTAATAAGAGGAGGGATCCAATTACATCATTTTTTGGTGGCACATCTTGACACTATATTTTTATAAGTTATTATTACAATTATAAAATTCAAATAGTCGACCCGAACCGTTCAACGTGATGTCCATATTAAAATGTGCTTGGAGACCAAATTTTATATTTTCTGAAAAATTTATTACTATTTATTTATAATTTTTTAAATTATTATTTTTAATTGTCCAAAAATTGCCTAAAAACAACAATTTTGTACACATCTTAATAAATACTAAAAAAAAATCAAAAAATATAAAATTTGGTCTCCAAGCACATTTTAATATAGACATCGCGTGAAATGGTTCAGATCGACCATTTAAAATTTCAAATTGAAAAAATAATTTTTAAAAATATGATCTCAAAATATGTCATAAAAAAGAATGTAATTGGATCCCTCTTCATGTAAAAATTGGCCGATTTTTTTATTTATATCCAAAATGAAAATTAAATTTCAAAACATATCTGTTTCGTCAGTTTTTTTTCGAAAAATATCCAATTTGGAATTTTTTTTCCGGAATTAACCTCTAAAACTGGAAATTTATTTTCCTGAATCTCTATTCTGTTTCCAGAAATTATTTTTCCTGTTTTAGAATCTGGAAAAAAGTTTTCCGGAATCTCTATTCGAGTGAGTCTATGGTACTATGCATATCACGGGTTGTTACCGTGCTACGGCTCTATATTTGAGTTTTCAAATCCTAACGGTCGATCCGAACTGTTCATCTTGTTCTCCATATTAATATGTGTTTGGAGACCAAATTTTACATTTTTTGAAAAAAAAATACTATTTTTTATATATTTAGAAAATCACTTGACCTGAAAATTTTGGACCATCCAAAAACAATGATTTTCAATAAATCTAAAAAAATAGTAAAAAATTTTCAAAAATATAAAATTTGGTCTCCAAACACATATTAATATGGAGAACAAGATGAACAGTTCGGATTGACCGTTAGGATTTGAAAACTCGAATATAGAGCCGTAGCACGGCAACAAATCGTGATATGCATAGTACCATAGACTCACTCTCTCTAGTCTGTTGCCGGAATTTTTTTTCTGGTTTTAGAATCTGGAATTTTTTTTTCCCGAAAAATGTAATTAAAATTATGAAATTTTTTTTTCCTGAAATCACAACGAAGTAATTTATAAAAACCGCGGAGTGTTGTCTCTCGCTTTCACTCAGCGCGAAGTGTTCGCTCTTTCACAGTAAGTTATTTAATTTATAATTTATAAGTTAAATATATAATTATTTAATTTTAATTTATTTAAATTTAGAAGTATTTAATTTTTAATTACTTAAATATATAATTATTTAAATTTAGAAGTATTTAATTTTTAATTACTTAAATATATAATTATTTAAATTTTGAATATTGTCATATTAATTAAAAAAATTCAAAATGGTGTACAATAGTTTTATTAATTTAATTAATTCTAAAATGATTTAGAATTGTTTCAGGAACTTTTTTTCTTTTCGGATCCCTTATGGAGCCCTGACTGTCTGATCGATCGGTTCTTCCATTGAGGTAATTTTATTTTATTTATGTTATTTTTCTTTTAATTTATAATTAATTAGTTCATTCCAAAATGATTTTTTTTATAATATTGTTTAGAAAATTTAGAATTTTTTACAAAATTGTCTAGAATATTTTTTTTAGAGGCAACACAATTTTTAATAACTTATATGCTGTTATTTTTGAAATTGCCAGACTAAACGAAAATTAAAATGACAACTATTTGCATGAAAATTTATATTGGAGGGGTAATCTAATACAATGATGACGGGGCCTATTACAGTACCCGAGCTAAATACTCATTACCGCTAACTGTGAACCATAGTTTTGATTATCTTTAGAAAGAGATTTATAAATTAGTTGGGTACAATTCAGGCCAGGTTTAACATGTCTACCGATGGCCAACGTACCAATTAGTACTGGTAATGAACCAACAATCGTTCGAAATGATTTTAGGAATTGTGTCGTCTTTTTCACAAAGGTTAACGGTTCTGGAGTTATATGTAGATTTGGAACTAAACTATACCAGCCATATACCTGAACCTCGATCCCGACCCAGTACCAGTCATAATCCTATAAATCTTGATCCAATACCAGTTAGATCTCGACCTAGCACTGGTCGGTACTCTGTAGATGTACCAATAAGACCCCAACCTAGTATCGGTAGCAACTTTATGGATCAACCAGTTATACCCCGATCCAGTACCAGTCATAATCCTATTGATCAAGACCCAATACCAGTTAGATCCCGACCTAGTACTGGTTGGCACTCTGTGGATGTACCAATGAGATCTCAACCCAGTTCTAGTGCAGTCTGCAGACATGTACGTGATTATTCTTATGTACATGTGGATGCAATTGATTCTGATAGTTTGGCGAGTGGAGATGAGATGCTCTCCGGTGAGTCATCAGGTTCTGATGATGATATCGGACAGCCCAACCAGTCACAACCACAGTCCCGTCAAATACAATCTTGTCAATCACAGTACCCGATAACTGGTCAGGAAAATATGACACATCCGGTTGACAGTTTGAATGACATATCCAGTTTCGACTTGTGGACGTCGATTTTTTCGGCAGCTCAAAAAAAACATTCGATAAATCATTGGCTAAGGGTGTAGTTTATGAGTCAAAAACAGCTCTAATGTTAGCAATCAATGAGTTTTATCTTGAAAATAATTGTGAGTGCAAGGTTCTTAGAAGCGAACCTAGACGTTACGAGGTGGTGTGCAGAGATGTTTTTTGTAAATTTAAGGTGTGCAGAACGGTGTTTCAGAATCTTGGATCATTACCAAACAAGCACTTCCCTATACGTGCACAGTATCGGCAACATGTACTGATCATTGTCAGCTTACAGCAGAGATGGTTGCCCTTGAGATTGATAAGACCATTAGAAGGGATGTGTGCTATTCTATAAATTATATTCGAGATATCGTCATGATGAAATATGATAAGGTAACCCCCAAGTACAACAAATTATGGAGAGGCCATGAGCTTGCTATTGCAAATCTATTTGGGAGTTGGGAGAACTCGTACAACTTGCTTATTCCACTATTGAAAGCCATCAAGAGAGACAATCCAGGAACTAAGTATTGTGTGATGTCGACTCCGATTGACAAAGAAATTGATAGGTACTTCTACAGAGCGGCATGGGTATTTGGAACATGTATTGTAGCGATACCATTCCTCAGACCAGTGATTAGTATCGATGCATGTTTCATGTCGGGACGGTACCAAAGTAGGCTGCTAATGGCATGTATGTACGATGCTAAAAACCAATTGCTTCTAGTGGCTTTTGCAATTGTAGAGAAAGAAAGCGCTGATAACTGGGGTTTTTTTTATGAGATGGTAGATTGGAAGTAATTGGAGATAGTCGATTCTTTTGTGTCATATCGGATAGACATTTAGGAATTAAAGCCGTGTTCCAGGATCCAAATCTCGGATGGGATGAGTCTATCGATCAATGTGTGCATTGGTATTGCTCTCAACATGTTGCTGAAAATCTCTACAAGCACGTGGACTGTAGGAGAGAGGTTAGTGATAGGTTCATAGCTGGAGTGAACAAATGCAAACCTAAGAGGTTGCAGGAGATGTTACAAGATTTTAAAATTGGTTGTTTGAAGGCTATCGACTACCTTAACAAGGTGGGTAAAAGGAACCCTAACGATGAAGACAAGCTTCCATGTTCAGAGATGTTGTATTAAGCTTTGGACGGAGGCCACCGATGGGGGATAATGATAACAAATGGGTCAAAGTCACTGAACGCCGTGTTCAAAATTAAGCATGATCCATACCATTAAGCATGATATCTCATATAAAAATATATTGCCAATCAAATTATATATTGTTTTAGAATATTCTTACTATTTTTATGAGGAGGGATCAAGTTGCAATAATTTTTCAGTTACAACAAGTTACAACAAGCATTTTCTACATTTTCAAAGACCAAATTGTCGATCCAAATTCTAGATGTGATCTTTACAACAAAATGTGCTTGGAGACCAAATTTTATATTTTTTGGAATTCTTTTTACTATTTATTAAGATGGGTACAAAAACTAGTCAAATTCAGACATTGAAATTTGTACCCATCTTAATAAATAATAAAAAATTTCCAAAAAATATAAAATTTGGTCTCCAAGCACATTTTATTGTAGAGATCACATCTAATAGTTTGGATTGACAATTTGGACTTTGAAAATGTAGAAAATGATTGTTGTAACTTGTTGTAACTCAAAAATTATTGTAACTTGATCCCTCATATATATATATATATATATATATATATATATATAGAGAGAGAGAGAGAGAGAGAGAGAGAGACAGGCTAATATGCTTTCGGCAGCACTTCGGCCGAAGTGCTGCCACCCCATTTTTGATTTTTCAAAATCCAAATGGTCAATCTGAACCGTTCATCTTGTTCTCCATATTAATATCTGCTTGGAGACCAAATTTTATATTTTTTGGAATTTTTTTGTTATTTATTAAGCCACTTTGAAAATCGGTGATCCAACGGTGAACTGCCAAACAGTAAAATCAGGGGTTCACCGTTGGACAAGCAATTTTCAAAGTGGCTTAATAAATAGCAAAAAAATTCCAAAAAATATAAAATTTGGTCTCCAAGCAGATATTAATATGGAGAACAAGATGAACGGTTTGGATCGACCATTTGGAATTAAAAAAAAATCAAAAATGGGGTGGCAGCACTTCGGCTGAAGTGCTGCCGAAAGCATATTAGCCTGTATATATATAGAGTTAGGCTGGGGTGCTATGGATAGCATAGTGACCTCCCGTGCTATGGCTCAATATTTAAGTTTTCAAAATACAAACGGTCGATCCGAACCGTTCATTGTTTAATCCATATTGAAATGTGCTTGGAGACAAAATTTTATATTTTTTGGAATTTTTTTGCTATTTATTAAGATAGTTTCAAAATCGTTGTTTTTATTAAAATTCTGCACCACTGGAAAACAGCGGTTTCAAAAATACTTAATAAATAGTAAAAAAATTTCAAAAAATGTAAAATTTAGTCTCCAAGCACATTTCAATATGGATTAAACAATGAACGGTTCGGATCGACTGTTTGTATTTTAAAAACTTGAATATTGAGCCGTAGCACGAGAGGTCACTATGCTATCCATAGCACCCCAGCCTAACTCTATATATATATATATATATATATAGAAATATGCTGGCATGCTATGCATAGCATAGAACCCTTTCATGCAACGGCTTGGATTTCGAGTTTTCAAAATCCTAATGGTCGATCCGAACCGTTCATCTTGTTCTCTATATTAATATGTGTTTGGAGACCAAATTTTACATTTTTTTAAATTTTTTTACTATTTTTTTAGATTTATTGAAAATCGCTGTTTTCAGCAAATCTGTACCATAAAAAAACAGCGATTTTCAAGAAATGTAAAGAAATAGTAAAAAAATTCCAAAAAATATAAAATTCGGTCTCCAAACACATATTAATATGGAGAACAAAATGAACGGTTCGGATCGACCGTTAAGATTTTTAAAACTCGAAATACAAGCCGTTGCATAGAGGGGTTCTATGCTATGCATAGCATGCTAGTATGTTCCTATATATATATATATATATATATATATATATATATATTAGTTTTTATTATTTTATATAATGCATTTAAATAATCATAATAAGTGTAAAATAGATCACAAAATCTAATTTACTGAATAAAGTTATAAGAAAATTAAATGTTTAACATGAGTATATATTAAATATTATTGTTACCAAGATATATCAGATATCAAACTTCGGTGGAGTGGTTCATAGTTTGGCCCACGAGTGCGGACGCAGTTTCACGACACTGATGGGTTGGATATGACCGTATTCGCATCTATCTAGACGTATTCAGTCGTTTTAACGGAGTATTGGCATCCGTATCGACTAAGTAAATATATGTCACGTAAGCGGATATGCCAGCTGACATATCTGATACTTATCGGTGCTATATCGAGTGAGTATTAGTATCTGATACGTATTCGACACAGGTACGAAAGTAAATATGAAGTATTCAAGTAACATAGCCACCAAGCCAATTTGCACACCTTATAAATAGACTGCAGATTGACTTAGTAGTTCGAGTAAATGTGGAATTGAAAGTATTTTGGTTTAATTTTTTTTCTATGCTATTAGTAAAAATTTCGGAAAAAAAAAATACAAAAGAGAAGATGTCGGCAGACCTATCGAAAATAGTATAACAGTATAAAATTTGTTGTTTCGCTGAGAAAGAAAACAGAGGATCTGAGATACAAGGAATGATGAATAAAGAATTTGAGACTTGGAAATAACAGAACTTCATAAAATGCCAAGGTCGTGTCGCTTTATGGAACCAGTGCAATAAGTGTAACAATCAATGAAAGATTGCCATTGTAAATCTGTAATTAATTAAGATCCGCTGTTTTTTCGGTGAAGTACATGAGTTGTTTCTCCGAGTCTAGCCCATAGTAAAATTGGGTTTAGCAGTTTGGTTCTATTTTATAGTGTAGATCTGAACTGTTTGCCTTAATCAAATAGGTTAATCTGAATCTGATTATATTAAATACAGACCGAACTTTGTTGTTAGTTTCAGATTAAATAATTAAGATTGCACTTTGACAATCAATTTTCATCACATCCGAATTGAGATTAATAATAAGTTGCTAATAGTTAAAATCAACATGAACTGGCAAATCTAAATCGATCCGATCGATCTCAAGAACCAGGCCAACTACAATCGATGACCAGTGGAGGGTAGGGTTGTTCATTGGATCCGGTTTAATCGGTTTTGAACCAAACCGAACCGAATTAGTTTAGACCAAACGGTTCATTTTTTGGTTTAATGGTTCAGTCCGGTTCGTTTTTTAAAACTGAATTATAACTTTTGTTTGGTTCGGTTTGAAAAATTTCAAAACCGAAATAACTAAACCGATCAAACTTTTATATATTATGAATTTGGTCCGAACTGTTCTAGTATATTTCTCAATACCCAATTTATTTCTTAATCAATTGCTTTAAATATTTCGCTTATTTCTTAATATTCCAATTTATACCTAGTTTATTTCTTAATATACTTCAGTTTATTATAAAATTAATTGCTTTAAATAAAAAATTAATATATTTCGGTTTGAACCGAACAAACCGAAATAAAACTTTGGTTCGGTTTGCTTTGATTATAATGCTAAATTGGTTCGATTCGGTTCTATTTTTAAAACTGAATTAAAAACTTCGGTTTGCCTATTTCAATTCGGTTTCAACCAAACTGAACCGATGAACACCCCTGATGGAGGGCATCAAAATCATTGAATTAGGCACAAGACACTAGATAGCAAAACATTAACTCAAGATTAAGGATAACATATATGTAAGATTGGTAAAATAAGCTTGAGATTGACCTAGGTGAGGCCTATCATTGTCACGGTCCAGTGACCGTGATAACATAATAAATAAATCATATACAAATCCCGTGACGCATAAAATAGGTTTTAGCGTCACCGAACGCTAATCCTTCCAAAGGATTTCCGTGGTGGGAACCGTTATAACAGTCATCTACATAAGTCTGAATCTCTTGAATAGTTCAAGGAATATAAGACTGAAGTAAAAAAACCAGTTGAACAAAAGAATCAAAGCCCTACGATCAAATCGTGGAGGTGAGTACTTGAGTCATAAATTTAAAGCCTACTTAGTAGAATGTGGGAGAGTCTCACAACTCACGCCTCTAGGGACATCACAATGGAATGATGTTTTCGATGGAAGGAATCAAACACTGTTAGACATAGTTCGATCAATAATGAGTAACGCCACCTTTCCAAAAACATTTTGGGGTCACGCATTACAAACTACCGCACTAATAACAAACATGGTTCCATCTAAATCAGTTGAAAAGATACCATACGAGTTATGGCATAGAATTGTTCCAAATACGTCTTTTCTTAAAATTTGGGGTTGTGAAGCATTTGTCAAACGTCTGATGTTTGAAACTTGGTCCCCAATATGATAAATATTTTTTCATAGGATATCCTGAGAAACAAAAGGATACTACTTCGATCACCAATTCGAGAACAAAATAGTTGTTGCTCAACATGGTGCATTTCTAGAAAAAGAGTTTATTTCCAAAAATAGTGAGAGTAATCTAATACTTGAAGTTCAAGATACATCACACGATATTGTATCGAATGATGAACAGATAATCTCATCACTTGATGCTTTGGCGAATGAGCATATGGAATAACCAAATCACAAATAGTTGAGGAGCTTTAAGTCCAAGAAACTTCAACATAAGTTGAAGAAGAACTAAATCAACAAACAGTTGTGGGAAAAAATTAATAGCCGGAAGCACAAGTCTTACGTAGGTTAGGAAGGATAGTCCATGCACCTAAAAGGTACATGAGACTACATGAAATATCAGCGTCTGACACTGAAGATCCGCTGACCTATGAAGAAGTTATGAAAAGGCTCGACTTTGATAAATGGCTTGAGGTCATGAGATCTGAGATACAATCCATGTATGACAACGCGGTTTGGAACCTAGTTGTCCCACCTGATGGGGGTAAAACCTATAGAAAACAAGTGGGTTTTAAAAAGAAAAACAAACATGGATGAAAACTTGACTGACTGTATACAAAGCATGGCTAGTAGCGAAAGGTTTCAAGCAAGTTCTCGGTGTAGATTGATGAAACTTTTTCGCCCATTGCTATGTTTAAGTTAATTCAGATACTCTTAGCAATTGCCTATTTTATGATTATGAACTATTGGCAAATGAATATTAAAACTGCTTTCTTAAATGAAAATTTCGAAGAGAACGTATACATGATACAGCCTATAGGTTTTGAGGATCCAAGAAATGCTGGGAAGGTGTGCAAGCTTCTTAAATCCATTTATGGATTGAAGCAAGCATCATGGAGTTGGAAACTTCGATTTGATGAAGAAGTAAAAAAGTTGGACTGCGTCAGAAGTGAAGAAGAACTGTGTGTGTATAAGAAAATCAATAGGAGTGCAATTTTGTAATTATTGTTGTAAGATTGGTCATACATTATTGGAGTGTAGGCTTAGAAAGAGAAGTAACATGTCGAATGTTGTTTGGGTTTCTAAGTTTAAGAAAGAATAAGACATAGGAGGTAATCTTCCCTACATACTCAAAACTTTCAACACAAATTGGGAGGAGAAAATAACAAATTAAGTAATGTGAGGATGGAACCTTCATAAGTCAAACCAAGTATGCAAAAGAGTTGACAAAGGAGTTTGACATGTCGGATAGCAAGACAAGTCCTACTCCCATGGCCACATCTACAAAGCTTGACTTAGATTCGAGTGGACAACCTACGGATATCACAAAATATCGAGGTATGATTGATAGCTTACTTTATTTAACGACTAGTAGAGTCAATATTATGCATGTTGTATGTCTATGTGCTAGGTTTCAAGATAATCCAAAAGAATCACATTATAAGGTCGTTAAAATAATTTTTAAATATATCGAGAGAACATTAAGGTTCACAGATGTTGACTTCGCTGGGGATAGAGTAGATAGAAAAAGCATGAGTGAGACGTGTCAATTTCGGTGTGAATTACTAGTATCTTGGTCAAGTAGGAAACAAACTTTGGTCACATTGTCTACTATGGAAGCCGAATATGTCACGGTCGAAAATTGTTGCACTTAATTACTATGGATGATACAAACATTACAAGACTATGAAATTAATTTTCGTAAAGTTCCAATAATGTGTGATAATACAAGTACTGACAATCTGTGAATTTTTTTGCGAATCTAAAGCACAGATATTTTCTATGTAATTTTCTCTTTCAAATGAGATCCATGATGAAGTACTTTTGAGTTGTCCGCCGCGCAAATATTCATACTTGATATATTATATATTAACACATGCGCGCATATGCATCCATATTTACGGGTGACAGTTGTAAAATCTATCAAATATTAGGTGGTTACCTAAGTAGTTAGTGATCCCCCACTTAATTAGCAGTCCCCACAGGTAATGCATTATGAGATATGAATACTTACACGACAACGTATGAATATTTGCATGACGAGGTATGAATACTTCAAATATCGAAGAATTCCATTCTCCATTCAAAAACAAAACATACTGAAAATAGACATCATTTCATAAGAGATCATATTGAAAAAAGGAATGTAGAACTCCATCACATTGACTCAACAACATATTGATCTCTGCTACAAATTAGGAATGCTAGAATTGGACAACATATTGATTTCTGGTATACTAGTTAAAACTGTAAATATAAAATTTTCATTCATCTCTCTAAAATTTAATAATAAAATGCTATGTGACATCTACTGTTATCATTGTCTAGAGACCATTGTAACGGTCCCCAGCGCCAGACCAGAATTTGGACTGATTTTCTTCCAGTTTTTGTTATATTCCCCCTCCAAACTTTCCAATTCTTGATTAATTGATTTTCTGTCAAAAATCATAATTTCACTTCCAAAATTCTATGTATTTCAAAATTTTAAATTGATACTACAATCTATATTAAGTTGCCATATAATCAAAGATGTGTAGCCCTAATTACTTTTTCTATTTAAGCACATCTTAGAATACACATTTCATATCATCATTATTCATTATATCTCACTTCTTTTCACCTCATAATACAAATAAAATATGTCTTCAAATTGCTCCAAAGACTCTCAAAATGAATATTCTTTTCATGCTTTTCTTCCTGACCTTGAGTCCGATGCCAAGCCTCCTATTGATCATCACGAATATGAAATCATTTCTAATAAAGATAGCACGGTATGGAGTATGTTCACATGCAATGATTGCAACAAAGCCTTCTATCCTTATTGTGTTCTCATCAATTTGGTCCATCCTACTAACCTGAGGTTCAACTTTTTTGTATGCATTGATTGCAAGTGCATTCACAAAGCACAAGAA
This sequence comes from Carex pumila, assembly GCA_033356055.1. Lineage (NCBI taxonomy): Eukaryota > Viridiplantae > Streptophyta > Magnoliopsida > Poales > Cyperaceae > Carex > Carex pumila. The sequence goes on along the minus strand of JARJHM010001099.1, from coordinate 55,177 downwards.
AATCACAAGAGGAAGACTAATGAAAAAATTAACATGAAAGATGCCAAAAATTCAAATAAGGAGAAAGAAATTGAAGTGGAGACTAAGCCCATGAAGAAATAAGTTGTAGGGGTTCTTAGAAAGAACTCATTTAATTATCTGTGTATTTCTATGTTTTCTAATTAAATTTCATTCCAATGACGTATCCTAGAGTATTACTACTATTTTCAATATATTCTGTTAAATCATGTTCTCTAATAATCATCACGAATATGAAATCATTTCTACAACTAAACACACCATAACCCTTAAAGAAATGAAATAATCAAATTTGTAATCCAGTCTCTACATTTTGCCTATTTGAGAGGCATGAGTATCAGAAAACATCTAAAATAAACAAGAATAAAATAAAAATTTAATCAATTAATTAAAATTGACTCCATCAATATAACTTCAATAATTCTGCCTATTTTGGAGACACCAACACTTGATCATTTATTAAAATTCAAATTTATACGATTAAAAGAATCACCATAATGATCAATTAATAATCTTAAATTTCAATATTTTGCCTAAAATAAGAGACATATGCACTTGATCAAAATTTAACCTCAATATTCTTTTAATTTAGAAGACTTGATTGATCAAGTTAGGTCAAATTTAACTTTAACAATTATATGACCAAAAAGGAGTTAAAAGTTACATATATTGCACTATATAACCTCAAAATTAATAATTAGTGCAAGTTTTCATGCTTTAAATTCAATATTTTATTTATATTTTTTTATTGTTGGCCTTAATTAACAATTTTATCAATTCAAGGGGGGAGTGCATGAATTGAGGGGGAGCCCTCTCTTCGTTTTTAGCACGACTATGTTTTTATTTTTCTACCATTTTGACCATTTCCAAAAAGGAGGAGAGATATTATAAGTTTATGCTATATTGGTATTCCATGACATATACACAAACACAAGAACAAGGGAAAAATAAAAACTTCAAAAAATCGAATTTTCCGTACTTTGTGAAAATAACCAATTTATGCACTCACTTGATATGCATGTTTTGCAAATCGTCAAAAGGGGAAGATTGTTGACTTTTCGGAGCCCTCGACTTATCTGTTTAACTATATTTGCAAAATATACATAATTGCATTTTATAGTTTTCCTCTTGAGTATCTGTGCAGGTTCATGACAAGTGAAGAACTAGTAATTACATATCAAGGAGGAATTAATACACTGCAATGGATGTGGTCATGAAGGCTGATACCACCTTATTAGACCTATTATTTCGACTTTTTTCCATACAAAAATCTGTGTTTTGAACCAACAAATATTGCATTTTACATTGAATATCCATAGAATGTAGTACTACTTTGTTTTGGTTCTTACTTTGCAGGAATCAGGCGAAATCGGGCAAAATCAGACAAATAGCAGACTTCAGGAAATTTGATGCGAGTCGCATCACTTGTTGCCGCCCAATTGAAATTAAACCTGACAAGCCCCAAGTCAGATCCATTGCCTATAAAAGGAGGTCCTTGGCCAGAATTTCGAGAGCTTTTTCCCCCTTTACATTCCAGATCACTTTGAGAGCAGAGATCAAGAGAAAAGAGAGAGATTAGAGATTTCTTGGAGAAGAAGAGAAGATTACAAGATCCTCTCCAATTCACCTTGGATCTTCAAGCTTCATCATGATCTGCTTATTCTCTCCCTTTTTTATGCTTTCTTTTACCATGTTTGAGTAGACCATTAGTTCCTAGGGTTAGGATGTAGTCTCTAAACTTTGTCTTTGAATTGCATGTTGTTTTGATCTAAGTTTGAACTTGTGTGATTCTTTGTTTGAGTATTCATTGATTGCTTGATTGATTATTGATTGTCTACTGTTAGATGTCTATGGCATCTCTTCTAGTACTTTGACCTTGATGTATCTTGAAATTGTGATTGAGTATTTGAGGTAGATCTAAGATCATTAGTAGCCGAAAGGTGAACTTTTCATTATCGAAAGGTTGTGGATACCTCTAGTAAACCAGACAATCAATTTAGGTTAGATACCAATAGGTGAGAGCTACAGGTTGAAGCCTCGCACAAGAAATCAACTTAGATACGAACACATGCTAGCTCTGCTCGAGGGCAATGCGACCCTCATCAGAGATGATACGAGTCGCATCATACGGGTCGCATCAGAGATGATGCGAGTCGTATGATAGGTCCAAAGAGGGCAAAGTTTGGGATGAAACCTGAAACCCTGGGTACGCCTTTTATCATTGTTCAAAACCAAAACCTTTAATTGCTTTCATTTACTGTTAATTGAATCGTCACTTGAAATTAGAAAATATAAACAAACCAAACCCAACTTTTCACACTTCTAGTACCTAACTCAGATTAGTAGGAATCTAGAGTCGAATTATACCGTCCCTGAGGATAGATACCTTATTATACTACATGGATAGGATTGTGCACTTGCAGTCTTAGACGAGAGTTGATTCAAGGTTTAAATTGGTACAACTAGCTGTACCTGAAACTTTGTAGCATACTTTTGTGCGAACAAATGCACGAGACACTAGATAGCAAAAACATTAACTCAAGATTAAGGATAATGTATATGTAAGATTGGTAAAATAAGCTTGAGATTGACCTAAGTGAGGCCTACCATTGTCATGGTCCAGGAACCGTGATAACAGAATAAATAAATCATGTACAAATCTTGTGACACATAAATTAGGTTTTAGTGTCACTGAACGCTAATCCTTCTAAAGGATTTTCGTGATGAGAACTGTTGTAATGGTCACCTACCATTATCAACAGTGATCACCGTTACACTCCAAACCACTCCGATTGACCTACCGTTGTGACGTTTCCCTGTATCGTTACAACGGTTAGCACCACTTTTTTTTTTATCAACTCTCTATAAATAGAAACTATACCAAGGTTTGGAGTATCACTTTAGCCGCCTCCAATTTCAATATTTCGTATTTACAGATCTAGAGAAAGCTGTTGTTGCTTGTGCACTCCAACTTCAATATACACAATCTATCTCAAGCTTATTTGATCAATCAACCAATTGCTAGAGTGATCTTGCATAATCGAATCATTTACTACTTTGAGCCTTTATGCTCATCTTGAAATCCTTGAAGTCCTTGCGACTCAGATTGTCCTTTCCAGAAGAATTGTAAGGGTTCACCGGTTCCACCTTGTACTCCTTTCTAATTGGGTAAAGAAAGACACACCACCAAGAAGGTCACGAGCTCCCGAGATGTAGGCGTTAGTGCCAAACTTTGTAAACAACTCTCATGTTAAGTGTCTCTAAACTCTATTATTTATTTTATTTACTTTACATTTAGTTTAGAACAAAGTTATTCTAATTTTTGCCACGCTAGAATAACTTATAAACATACTATAATATTATTACTTAGATAATATATATATATATATATATAGACAGGCTAATACGCTTTCGACAGCACTTCGGCCGAAGTGTTGCCGAAAGCGTATTAGCCTCTCTCTCTCTCTCTCTCTCTATATATATATATATATATAAACTATTCCCACCCCCCTCTAAGTGTTTTTGGGACCAACACTAGAGTACTAGGCTGTTTTTTTTGTCGTTGAAATAGCAAGTCTTGTTTAATTTAACTATAATAGCAAGTGGGACACTGGACCAAATATATATGTTATTATTTCTCTGGTCACTGATCGTGTTATTTTTATTATTTCTGAATCAGAAATAGACTTCCTTTTTTATTTGATCAGAATTGGAGCCATCAAACTCTATCCATTTATTCAATAGACTCAACTAAAATTCAGAAATTCCTTTTAAACTCAAAATAGTTTTTTAGAACTATAACTATAGTGATTGGATAAGGTCCAAAAAAAAAAAAAAATCTACTTTTAGTTATTTTCTAATAATAAAAATAAATAGTAAATTAAGTTGAAAGAATTAAAGAATAAAAACTTTTTTTTTATTACGACATGCTATTTATTTTTTCTATTCATTACATTTGGGGATCAGTCACGGTTTTATAGACTACTAAAAATCTGGACGAATTTTTGCATTGTTGGATTAGAAATAGACACATGATATAAAATAGACACTCTGTTGTATTTCTGACGTGGGCTTTTTTGAACCCGCCCTTGGTGATAACCGTGATATACAAAGTTCAAAACAATCATGAGTTAGCTTTTACTTTGAACCGATGGGTTTGCATTTATTAGTACTTCTACTCTATATTTTATTTATAGAGTAGAAGTACAAATCCATTGCAAATTAAGGCATAATGTTCTAGGCTTCTACTCTATATTACCACAATTTTTCTATATATTGTATACATATTCATTGTTAATATCCATGATTACTCGTGTGGTACATCTATCACATATCTTAATTTGCAAGTAAAAGCTCTAAACTTAGTTACATAGATATGTACTTTTCATAAATTCTTCAAATTTTGATTCTTACTCTATATACAAAATTAAAAATTAAGATATGGATTTTCAATTTGAGTGAAGTTTGTGTTAAGCCCAACCGATACTTTTTGGAAGGACAAGTTGAGTGAGGCTATGGTACTATGCTTAGTGCAGATTGATCCGTACTATAAATTAATAATATCTTTGTTTTTAAAGTTTAAACAACTAATTTGAACTGTGTAATATAATCTCCATATGAAATATGTAATTTTATATTTTTTATAATTTTTTAACTATTTTATTATGAAGTAGAAAATCTCTTCAACTAAATAATTTAGATCATTTAAAAGTAGTGATTTTTTATCTATCTCAAATAATAGCAAAAAATATAAAATTTAGCCAGTAAGTATATTTTAATATGGAGATCTTCTTGAGCCATTCAGATACACTATTTGAATTTGAAACACTGATATATTAATCGATCCTCGCTGCATAATACCGTAGCCTTATTCAGGATAAGTTTGCAACTGTCAATGGATGCAATTAATTGGGTTGATTATCGTGCATGAATGTTGCAAAGAGTTATCTCTTTTTTGCTTTCTAAGAAGTAAAGATACATTTTGCTTCATCTTTGAATTTCTCATGTTATTGACTTGTAAATCAACTAAAAAAAAATTATAAATGTTTGCATTATCTTGCAGTAATCTTAAAAAATTGGGTCATGATAATTGTCACCTCACTCTCATTCTTCATTATTCTCCCAATTTTATTTGTTCAATCTCGTTTGTATTTCTCACGATCTACAAGAAATTTTGCGAATCTAAAACTACGAACGTCTTCTACACAATTTTATCTTTCAAATGAGATTCATGATGACATACTTGCGAGCTCGTTATCATACAAGTATTTATATCTTGCCATCTAAGTATTTATACCTAGTATTTTTCACATATGACACTGCTGACATTTAAAAGTATTAATATCAAGTATTACAAGTATTTATACATATGTACTGAAGTATTTATACGTATGTGGTCAACTATTTTTATTATAGAAAGGTTTACGTAGGGATAATTGAGGAAGATTAATGCGGAGATGCGGGGTCCGCGATTGGGGATAAATACTTACAACTACAGGTATAAATATTTGCACGATGAGATATAAATACTTGTGTGATGATGAGTCCGAAAGTATGTCATCATAGATCTTATTTGAAAGATAAAATTGCATAGAATACGTTCATGGTTTTAGATTCGCAAAATTCCTCATAGATCGTGAGAAATGTGGATAACATTGAAAAAAAAAAACTCACATCTAAAAACATATATGATTCTTCTCCCCATGTGGTTTAGTGAGCCCCCCCCCCCCCCCCCCCCCCCCCCCCCCCCCCCCCCGCGCATATAGTCATATCAAGTTAGACATACAAGTATTAATATCTTAGTTTGCAAGTATTAATTTATTATCCTTCAAGTATTTATACCTATGAATTTAATTAAACTTAGAAGACCACAGTATTTTGAATAAATTTAATTAAACTAGTTAGTTCAGTTAGTTTATAGAAGTTAAAATATATTTAAGAGATGGGGGAATGATAGGGAGATGCGAAGATGCAGAGTCCACGATTGGAGATAAATATTTACAAGTATAGGTATAAATACTTGCACGATGAGGTATAAATACTTGTGTGATGATGAGCTTGAAAGTATGTCATCATGGATCTCAATTGAAAGATAAAATTGCATTAGAATACGTTCGTAATTTTAGATTCGCAAATTCCTCATATATCGTGAGAAATGTGAACGACACTGAAAACAAAAAGATTCACCTCTAAAATTTGTTTAATAGATGAGGGGATGATGGGAGAATAGAAGCGGGAAGATTCACATAATTATTCTAAAAATTTAGTCGCACTGATGTTCGCATATGACAAGGGTTTCTAATTAATTTATGCCAATTAAGAGATTGTCATATCCTTGAAGAGATCATTGATATTTGCATGAGTGTTATTGATTGTAATATTATTTTCCACACTAAATTCAGAAATCAAATTCAAGCACTAGTGTTATTGGGTAATTTAAAATGTTGTTGGTGATGGAGGTTCATATCATAATATCGGTCATTGAACTTTATTGTTTTTTTCTTTTTTTCCTTATAATTTAAGCTATTTTTATCTTTTATTAACGGTGATTGTTTTGTGTAAGATGTTTTTATTTTCATTGACGTAAATATATAATAACATAATCAATCAGTTATTTGTGGAAAAAGTTTAATAAAGCGATCAACTAAAATAAATTTAATATGGTAATCATCTTTAATGTAAGTAGTTAAGACGTTGCTTTTTATATAAAAAAAAGTTGCATATATCTTATTCGAACTCTCATCTCATATTGACAATAAATTCGAGGTGTATAGTTGATTGGGACTTGGGAGAGATTTCGAATTTCATTTTTAATTAGGAATATTTGATCAATTAGCTACCACTGTAGAAAATTACACAGTAAATAAGATGCGCATTAGAAACAGTATTCCTAATTAATGCAAGGTATCGTATCTAAATAATATCACATGGATGCTTCTTGGGACTTCAAGTCACATGTAAGATGTAACCTCTCAATTTCATAACTGTTGACCAATAGCATTGCTCACATGATTGTTTTCATCAATATAAAAAATATGTTACTCTTCATGCACTCGTGGCAACATTTAAACAAAAAACTGTGATAAATTAATTAGGTCTTCCTTCAGATCTTCATAGAAGACGCCTTATTGGTTGTTTGCCACCTAAACAATTTAATACTAATTATATTTATTGAAAATATAATGGAGCTACTCATTTGAGACAGCTACTTTAATTTAATTACAATTTTCGGACCGACTTTATTAGTGAAACTGATCAATTTCCATTTCGTATAATGAAATTAAATATGGTAGGTTGTTATGCCTCTATTATTACTTGTATTTTATTTGTCAAACTATGAAACACAATAGAAGAAGACCAACGTGTAGTAGATGACTAAAAGGAAATTAGTATCTGATAACCAGAGAAAACAATGGATCCAATTGACGCAATGTTGCCATATATTATAACTTTGAATATAAATGAAACAAATAACTAGAATTTTTTTTAGCAAAGCTAACAAACATATGCTATGTTCATCAAGAAAATTTCATAAATATAATTTTAAAATTTATTGAATCAACTTCAAATGTTGAATCAAAATCATTAAAAATAATTTACTTCACAAGTAATGTGTATACATACAAAATTTTCAAATTTTCAAATTCATTTACTATAAAGTCTCAAAAAGAATGAAAAATAAATGTATTAAAATAACTTATAAAACTTTATTTTTTTTATTGCTTAACTTTGTACTACATAAATTTGTAATTTTTTCAAAAGTTTTGCATGTATGTACACACATCACTCATAAATTAGATTGGTTTCAATGGTTTAGATCCATCGTTTGAAGTTAATCCGATAAATTTTGTAGTTATCATTTTCAAACTCTCCTAGTAAGCATAGCACATTCGAGCTTTACTATATTTTTATTATTTATAATAGAAAAGATAAATAAAAATAATTATGGGTCTCCCATGGCTTAAATTTTTTTCAAATTATACTTCTATTTTTATTTTTAATTTTTGTTTAAGAAACTTATGAACTTGAAACTTAAAATAATTATAAAATTATGCTTCATTTATAATTAAATTATCCATCCTATTAAATATTTTTACTCTACCTTTGACGTTAAATTGTAATCTTCTTAGATTGCTAAGAAGCTTCAACTAAGTGCATGATCTGTTTTTTTTTTTCTTCTCTCAATTAATTTCTCTTTTGCCATACGTACTCTTTTTAATTTGGTTTATTTCTTCTCCTTCAAATGAAAACTAATTGGTAAATAAGAAGAAATACATGAATACTTTTAGTCAATGTCTACCAAGTTCTTCTCGCCAGACGAAGCAAAGAAACTTTAATTCTTGATTTAACTCTGTTATGCTCATTTCTATTATCTATTAAATTAAAATGAGTTTTTTCTAAAACTTTGTTGACAGCAAAGTCTGAATTTCTTTTTATAGTATTAGTACTATTTCAGCACTGATTTTGGAATTAGTAAGATTTGGGCTTCCTCAGGTTACAAGTTAGTTAGGTCCAAGTCAATTCTGATGTACAAATAAATTAGGTCCAGCTTTGTTCATGTTACAAATTAGTTGGGTTCGGATCTACTTGAATCCCCCCTTTGTCAGCCATTAATGAACAACAAATGAATAGTACAAACAAAATAACAGGACCCATACTGCAGCAGGGGCAATTTGGGACAAAAAGAAAACTGTAAGGGCATAATTGAAAAACATGTGGAAGCAGAGAAGATAATACTTTTACAAGTTCCAATTATCTCTGGCGGGAAATATCATTGTTTCCTTTATAAAAACAGCTTATAACAGATAACAAGATAAACAATTCAATATGAGCAATAAATCAGTAAAAGAAAGATATCTTTCCTGTCTCAAAGAAAGCAAGCAACTAGAAAAAGAAATCAAATCCATGATACCGCGCGCTATATATACACACACCTCTCTGTTTGTCATCCATATCACTAGAGCAAATCCCTTCTTGGCTTCTATCCTCTCTAACGATCACCTCTCCAGTCTCAGCCATGTGTGAGTGCGGTGCGAACGCTCAATGCCACCATCAACAACCCCCGCACCTCGCTCCTCTCATCAATAAACAAAGCCCCACAACCCCAAATGAACCCCACCAAGCGAATAGCCTTGTACCGGTCATGGCTGAGGTCCGGTCTATATTAGCACTATCTTTACCAATGGTATTGTCAGGGCTGTTACTGTATCTCCGGTCGATGATTTCTATGCTATTTCTCGGTCGGTTGGGCCGGTTATCACTTGCTGGTGGCTCGTTAGCACTTGGTTTTGCCAATATAACCGGTTACTCTGTTCTCTCTGGTCTTGCCATGGGTATGGAACCAATATGCGCACAAGCTGTTGGTGCCGGTCATCACAATGTCCTCAATCAGACTCTACGGCGTACAATTGTTCTATTGCTCACTGCCTCTGTACCTATTGCTGCTCTCTGGTTCTCCATGCAACACCTTTTACTGGCCTGTGGCCAGGACCCTGATATAGCCACTGCTGCACATTCATACATTCTTTTCTCCTTACCGGATCTCTTGTTACAATCTTTCCTCCACCCAATCCGTATCTATCTCCGTACACAATCAATCACCCTTCCCCTAAGCTATGCTGCATTCATTGCACTTCTATTCCATTTTCCTATAAACTATTTGCTTGTTTCAATTCTTGGCCTTGGTATAGAAGGGGTTGCAATTGCCTCTGTTTTGGCCAACTTTAACCTTCTTCTATTCTTATTCTTTTACATTCTTTTCTCTGGTGTCTCTAAAAGCACCAGAGACATTGATACCGATAATTCAAGTAGTGACGAAGAAACCTTATTAGAGTGGAAATCACTATTAAACCTTGCGATACCAAGTTGCATTTCAGTTTGCCTAGAATGGTGGTGGTACGAGATAATGATCTTGCTCTGTGGCTTACTTGCTGATCCAAAATCAACCGTTGCATCGATGGGTATCCTCATCCAAACGACATCTTTGATATACATTTTCCCCTCTTCACTAAGCTATAGTGTGTCAACCCGTGTTGGAAATGAACTCGGAGCGGGCCAGCCTGACAAGGCCCATCGAGCTGCACGTGTCGGGGTCGTATGTGGGGTGGTTTTAGGCGTCGCAGCACTTTGTTTTACAATAATTATAAGAGATATATGGGCAAGTGCATTCACATCAGATGCATCAATTCTACGACTCACAGCGACAGTGCTTCCTATATTAGGCATGGCAGAGCTAGGCAACTGCCCTCAGACAGCCGGATGTGGTGTTTTGCGTGGAAGCGCGAGGCCGAGTGTGGCCGCAAACATAAATATGGGTGCTTTTTACGGGGTTGGCATGCCGGTGGCTTTAGCGTTGGCATTTTGGTTGAGAATGGGATTTACCGGCATGTGGCTCGGAATGCTGGCAGCACAAATGGCATGTGTCATGTTCATGCTAGTCTCGGTGACTGGTACCGACTGGCACCTACAGACTCAAAGAGCACAGAGGTTAACTGGCAGAGGCAGTAGCAATAAAATAGAGAAAGATAACAAAATCTGTGTGTTTATTGATGAAAAAGATGCCAAAGAACGATTGAAAAATTTGGATGCAGTTGATGGAGAGGAGACAGGATTGGTGCGGTTGTTAGATTAGACACTAATTATGATTTGGTAATTTGCTGACTTGAAATTTTTGCTTTTTTTGTATTGTTTAATTATAGCAATATTGGTCTCATGAGAAAAGTTCACAGGAGTAAATTGTTTTATTATAAAAAAAAAGAGTGGATACAACTTTTTTTAATCTGTATTGGGATTTTTGTTCAGCTTTCCCACCTAATTATATATGATAAACTTCTTTGAAGGCTAGCTGCAATGTCATTTCTAATTCTGCGGTCTAACAAATATGTAATTTGGATTGAAAATGAAAGATTAAATTATTACTATCAAACAAATTCAATGTGCACATTATATGCATGCTATAGCTATTGGAGCCGCCAGATTTGGCTGAGAAATGGAAACTTAATTTAACCTCACGTGAATGGATTTCTTGAACGATCTTTTGTACTTTTTGTGGAAAATTTAGTTGTGTAAATCACTTTCCGTTCACGTTCAAAGTGCATATATAATTGTAAGAACTTGAAATGGTCTCAAATTGGAAAAGCCCATGTAGAGTGGAAAAAATGTCACAGCAGAACCGGCTCCGTTATGGAATGACACGGCACATATATCAGTTACATGCTGTGATTCGCATGTTTCGTGCCGTGACCGTTCACATGCTGTGATAATCTTTTAAAACTTTTGTATGGTACGGCATATCACGTGAAAAATCTAGTCACAGCACGACACGACATGTAGTCATGCGAATCACGTGTAATTAAGATCATTAGATATTGATTAAATGGTGAATCTTGAATAAACTAACTTAAATTATGATTAAATGACCACGCAAGTCACGCGAGGCATACGTTTGGGCACGGCGTGACTCACGTGGTGTGTGACATGACCACCGGTTAATATTTAAGTCATGACACGGCACAAGACCAAAGTCACGGCGTGTTAGTCACGGCACAGCACGACACAACACGTTTTTTTTTCACTCTAAGCCCATGTATGAGTTTGGTCTAATGAAAAGACGAAATTTTTTAAATATATCGTTTGTACAAAAAAAAAAAAAACCAAAAAACCCATGTTTATGGGAAATTCCATTTCGACTACAGCCATATACTGCATAGTGCGGTCCTGAATAAGTTACAGTATCTAACAAAAAGATTTATTTTTGAAATTAAAGTCTACTGGAATTTTTCTTCTTTCTAATTCTTCTTCTGTGTTACATCAATTTTTGGAATAAAATATTGGAATCAAAGCCTAAATCCTATAAATATACCATTTATTCAAAAATAATAAACCAAAAAACCATCATTTCTAAGAAATTCCATTTCCATCACTGCCACATCCGCATAGTGCAGCCCCAAATAAGCCACAGTATCTGACAAGATGGTTTATTTTTGAAATCAAAGCCTACTGAAATTTTCCTTCTAATTCCTCTTCTATGTTACATCAGTTTTGGAATCAAATACTAGAAACAAAGCCTACTGGAGTTTATTAGATACTAGAATCAAACCCTAAACCCTTGAACAAATGGTTTATTTTTTGAGAAAAAGTTCTAATACTCAATGTTTTGTACTCAATTTTTATTCAAATGTTTGAATAAGGCTTCTTAACTGTCTTATAAGTAACTTTCTATCTCCCATGTTCTCTCATTTCCTCAAATTTCTCTCTCCCGCAACCACACAAATCAAAACCTTCCCAGATGGAGAACTCCCTCCTCTCAAGCTACTTTCTCTTCGGTCACCTCTGCCTCCTTTTGAGACACGAGAGCTTAAAGGAGGAATGGATCTGGGCCTTTTCAAGGTGATCCTAGTCGGGAAGGTTGGTCAGGCACTGATGCAACGCCGTCTGAGGAGCGATAAAGAGATCATGCTCTTCTTCCTCGCAATTGTTCGAATCTACAACAATTGTCAGTCCAGCCGCTGCTCTAACCACGGAGATAGGAAGAGACAATATAAGAGAAGCAATCTGGAGGAGCAATTTAGAGGAAAAAGATGAGAGAGAGGTGATATGGAGGAGAGAGAGAAGAGAGAGACGATCTGGAGCATAATCGGGTTGTTTTATAGTATCCACCTTGTGATTTTACGATATGCATCATGTGGTTTTAGAGGATTCATCTTGTGACAATATAGAGGAGAGAGATGAAAGAGAGATGATATGGAAGAGATATGAGGAGACGATCTGAGAGAAGCGATATGGAGTATTAATCTTGTTGTTTTACAATATTCACCTTGTGATTTTACAATATGCTTCTTGTGGTTTATAGTATTCATCTTGTGATAATCTGAAAGAAATAAATAATAGAGAGGTGATCTGGAAGAGATAAGAGGAGATGATATGGAGGAGAGAGATGAGAGAATCTAGAGGAGAGAAACGAAAGAGATGCGATATAGAGTATTAATCTTGTTGTTTTACATATTCACCGAAGCTTACCACTTCTCTCTTGTTCGCACCACCTCTCCAATGCTATTATGGCGCCCGATCAGATTAGGTCCGCTGTTTCTTCTAGTTGTTTCTTTTTATTTAGATCCATTTAAATCGTTCTTTTATATCTATTTGTTTTCTTCTATTTAGATCTATTTGCATTGTTCTTTTACATGTTGTATGACTTAGATCAAGGATTATATCTTGATCTTAGTCAATCTTTATTATGCAATAGTTTACAAGATCTATGCAATAGTTTTCATTTTTTATTTTACATATCTAGATTAATTCATGCATCTTGTTGAGTTAGTATTCCAGCTGATGCAATTGTTTTACATGATTCTTGCACTAGTTGTACAGGATTCTTGAACTAGTTTTACAAAAAAAATTGAAATTATTTTACATAATTTTTGCAATTGTTTTACATAATTCTTAAACTAGTTTTATAGGATTCTGATAGGCCTAAATTATATATATATTCGATCTGATTTTTATCACAAAATAACACCAAATATCTTGTATTTTGAATATAAAGTGAATAGATTACACCTAGCATCAAGTTTTTGGCGCCGTTGCCGGGGAGTATAATTTAATTCTAAGTTTTTACTTTACAAATTTACTTCAGATTTTCTTTTTGTTTTGTAACTAATCTTGGTTCTTTTTGAAGCATTCTATTAGCACCGGAAGAACTCATTTTTCCACGATTGTAGAAGAAGAAGAAGAACATCGAAGCATGGAAAACGAAGACAACCAATTCCAACATGGATCCCATCATGAGGGACAATCTCACCATGGGAACAATAACAACAACAACAACAACAACAACGGAAATGGCCGTAACCGTCAACAAGGCCCCCTCTTTGGTTTCATTCCTCATGGCCAAGATCCACGCGACATCAAGCCCTCTCTCATCCACCTATTGGGCCAGAACCAGTTCGGAGGAGCCCCAAATGAAGATCCACATGCTCATTTGGCAGTTTTCGAAGAACATTGTGGCACCTTCGCGCGAGAAGGAGATGATTTAGACAACCTTAAACTCAAATGCTTCCACTTGTCCCTTCGAGACAATGCGAGAACGTGGTTAAGGACCGTCAACCGGGACTACATCGAAACATGGGACGATATGGAGAAGTTATTCTTAGGAAAATACTTCCCTCCATCCAAAACGCAACATTTTCGGACGAAGATCACGACGTTCAAGCAAGCCGAGGGGGAATCTCTAACCGAGGCATGGGACCGCTGGGCGGAGCTCCAACGCTTGTGCCCTAACCATGGCCTTGACATGTGGTTGCTCTTTCAATTCTTCTATGGGGGTTGCACAATAGCTACTAAAACTCATTTAAATTCAGCTGCAGGGGAAACATGTCACGAATGGATCTGGCACAAGCTATGGCAATGATTGAAGATATGGCAATCAACCAACGGGAGTGGACGGCTGAGCGAGGGAGACGAGCCCAAACCACACTGGGAATCATGAAAGTCGACGAGGTGACCGTCTTGAGAGCACAAATGGAGGCCTTACAACACCAAATAGCACAAATGCATAACGTCAAATCTGTGACGAAGAATGCTTTATGCGGCATATGTGGAGAGGCGACTCATATCACCGCCGATTGCCAAGTCCTTATTGAAGGCGACGAAGTAGAGCAAGCAAACGCCATGTTCTACAATCAAGGTGATAAGAGGAATGACCCGATCTACAACGAGGTTAGGCAAATCGATAATTTCAATACAAACGCTTACAATCCTAACAATAGGTGGAACCATCCGAACTTCAAGTGGAGGACCGAGAATGACAACTCCAACCAATTTCAAGGTAATTCTAACCAATACCGGTCGAATCAAAACTCATACCAAGGTCCTTCCCAAAACTTCAAATTAGAAAAGATAATTGAAGACCTTGCACTCTCTCACAAAGAGAGCATGAAGAGACAAGACGAGTATATCAATTACCAAAGAAACACCAACACGGATGTTTCGGATGCCTTGAGAGACTTGAAGAAGAAGTTTGAGTTCTTAGAAACTAAGACCTCGATGATAGAAACATAAGTTGCACAACAAACATCCTCATCCACTCGACAACAAGGCACGCTTCCGGGCAAACCCGACATCAACCCTAGGGAGCACGCAAATGCCATAACCTTGAGAAGCAGCACAAAATACGAAAGACCAAAGATGCTGAGCATAGAAGAGCAACAACAACCACCAAAGGAGACACAACCGCCTTCGGCTCCTCTCAATGCAAACACATCAGCATCAGATCTATCTCAAGAACCGGGTAACTCCAACCCGGCCAAGGTAAAATCTATTGAAACTCCTAAGTATATTCCTCCACTCAGGTTTGTACCTTTTCCTTAAAGGTTAATGAAGAATAAATTGGACTAACAAGAAATTTTGACCAAAAAGCGTATCATGGAGGAAAGTAAACATGTGATATTAGATGAAAAATGTAGCGCAATCTTTTCTACCGATTTACCCCCTAAAATGAAAGATCCAAGTAGTTTTTCAATACCTTGCTCTATAAACACAACTAGAATTGAAAATGCAATGTGTGATTTAGGAGCAAGTGTCAGCCTCATGTCTAAATCAGTTTGTGACAAGCTTGAGTCAGGTACTTTAGAACCAACCAATATGACACTAACTCTTGCTAATGGGACGATACGATCTCCACTTTGTATTTTGAAAAATGTGGTTGTGAAAATTGGTAAGATTAAGATTCCTGCTGATTTTGTTGTCATTGAAACAGATGATCATTCGGCTGTTCTCTTAGGTCGAGCTTTCTTAGCAACTGCAGGTGCAAACATCAAAGTCAAAGAGGGGGAGCTTTCTTTCTCCGTTGGAAAGAAGAAAGAAAAATTTTATTTTCATAAGCCATTGATACCTCCTAACAAAAATCTAGTTTGCATGATAAAAATTTCACAGGTTAATAGAGAATTTGTTCAAAAGAAGTCGGTGGCAACATCTGAAACCGACAAACCTCGAGAAGTCAACAAGATAAAACAAGTTTGGCTCCCAAAAGCAAAATTCATGAAATTGATGAAAAATTGCAAAAACAGGAGCGAGAAGAAGAAGTTGAACAAAACAAAGCAATGGGGAGGCCGTCCTCCCGATCCTCCATCCAAGCATTGAGGCCGCGTAACACCACCACCTTTCGCCAATAGAATAGACCACGTTTCTTCCTATTTACTTTTATTTATTTTTACGCATTGGGGACAATGCTTAATTTAAGTTTGGGGGATGGGAAGAAATTGTATCTTTGCATTGCATGTTTATTTTTAAAAATTTAGGATTTATTACCTTGTTTTTTACTTGACCATGAATAGGATTTGTGATTTTAAACTTAATTTTTTGAAATTGCAAATTTCTCAAGATGTTTTATGAGGTTATAGAAGATAGAGTCTTGCATAATTGGACTTAATTGTTTGAAAATGCATAAAGTATAAAATCATGTTTAATTTTTGTGTTAAAAGTTGGCAAAAAAATAAAACCTTTGATAAATTTGAGTGATTGATGGAAATTAGAGATTTTGATGCGAATTTTAACGAGTTTTTAGTAATACCCTTGGAACAATTTGAAATAACCACATAATTTGGCGAAAAACTTTGTGGAAATAAAGGTTTATGAAAACGAAAATTTAGGATTTAAATTTATTTTAAAAATGCAACTTGTTTGTGAAAAATAGATTTAGAAAGATCGGAATATTCATGGGTATGATTTAATGCCTAGGGATGTGTGTATTCATGATATATGCAAATGAAAAAAAAAGTGAAACAAAAGAAAAGATGGAGATAAATAAGAGTACTGACACAATAAATCCCACGGGATGCCTTTGAACTCGAAAAATTTCCAAAACTTTTGCATGTATCAACACACGAAATCCACTACTTTCTAACCTAAGTTCGATTCAAGCTTGGGGGGTTTTTAAAATAATTTCCGCAAATAAGAGTGCATTTTTTGTAACGAATTTAGATGTCCAAAATTTACAAATTCTTAGTCTTTAAGGAAATGAAAGTTAGAGTAATCAAATTGTGGGGTGAAGCATAATTAGTCAAGAGTTGAACTTTAGATTTGTAAAAATTTACGTTGAGATTTTTAAATTTTGTTAAGATCATAGAAAATTTTCAATTGAATAAATATACTTGATATGGGGTTAAATTAGATATTGAATTGTAGTTTAAGTTTAGATATTGCTTGGGGACAAGCAATGTTCAAGCTTGGGGGAATTTGATAGGCCTAAATTATATATATATTTGATCTGATTTTTATCACAAAATACACCAAATATCTTGTATTTTGAATATAAAGTGAATAGATTACACCTAGCATCAGATTCTTATAATTGTTTTACATAATTATTACAATTATTTTACATGATTCCTACAATTATTTTTTCAGGATTCTTGAACTAGTTTTATAGGACTCTTGCAATTGTTTAACAAGATTTTTGTAATAGTTTTATGAGAATCATGAACTAGTTTTACATGATTCTTGCAATTGTTTTACATGATTCTTGAACTAGTTTTACGAGATTTAAAACTTGAAAGTTTTATTATTCGGAGTCAACTTGATCATGTTCCTAAGAATTGCCCAAAGCAGGCTGAAAGAATTCATTTCTTAGAAGACTTGTGAGTGTTTCTTTTACAATTATTCTTTGCAACTTTTTACAGGATTATTGAACTAGTTTTACAAGATTTTGCCATTGATTTACCGGATTTAGAACTTGAAGGTTTTATTAATTGTTGATATGAAACTTTCTTTCGACTAAACTAGCTTGGAGAGAAGTTGATACTATTTTTGAGAGTTGCCAAAAGCAAGGACCTAAATCAATGGATTGTGCGATATTTATTTTGCACTGTGTATAATTTGATCACCGAGACGCCTATCTCTTTCACCAGGTAATTTTTTTTGTAAGTTTATTCTTTCAGCCATATAACTCCAATTCATAACCCTTTTTTTTTTCAAGATGATATATCAAAGGAATCACATGGTTATGAAGTAATAACTTTTTAAAAGATTTTCCTTTATGTTTTTTTATTTTGGCTCATGTAATATTTATGTGTTGAATAGTATGGTTTTGTAATACAGTGTGTATGTTAGTGTTGTTGAACAATTATGTTTATAGTTTATGTATGCTAGTGTTGTTGAACATTTATAGATTATGAAGAAATAATGTGTTTGTAAACTGTGACATTTTATGTTTGTGTATTCTTTTGTTTTACATCATTCATCATGTTGTTTTACAATATTCATCTGTTATAACTCTTTACAGTATTCATCTTTTGTTTTATAGTATTCATAATGTTGTTTTAATGTATCCATAGTGTTATTTTACAGGATTTAGATGCAAATATAAAATATGAAAATTTAAAAGGAAAAAAAAATTCAAATTTTAAATATTAAATTTTATAGTATTCATCATACTATAGTATCCATAATGTTATTTTGCAGTATTCATAGTATCGTTTACAAAAAATTAAAAATTTGAAAAAATTAAAAATTAAATTTTACAGTATTTTTAATGTTTGTTGTAAAGTATTGCAAGTTGTCGAAGTGGTCCTAGTGAAAGTATAGAACGTAATTTTGGTGAAAGTACAGGTAATTCGGCAAGTTGCAAACGGTTATATAGCAACTAACTATGTACCACTTTCAAGCATCACTGGTTGTTAGAAATTTGAATTACTTATTATATATAGTGTTTGGTAAATGCCCCCGGGGATCCAATTCGGACCGGTCCACCCGTGCCATGGGTATGCACGGGTACATGGCCACACGGGTATTAAATGGGCCGGATCCGGTTTTTTTGGAAAAATGCTCGTGAGAACCCGGACCCCCGTACCCGTGACGCCTGTGCCTGTGAGCCCGTGGCAGAATTTTTTTTTTTTTTTACTTTTGGTCTAAAATTCAAAATTTTAAACTCAAATTCCCCCCCCCCCCCCCCCCCCCCCCCCCCCCCCCCCCCATGCCTCACATCCCCACTTTCTATCCGGATCCCTACCCTTTTTTTTAAATTTTAATTTTAATCCCTCCAAATAAAATTCTATAAATATACACCAATTCCTTACAAATTTTCACATCTCACTCAATATTTTCATCTCTCATTCTCTCAATCTCAATCTCAATATTTTTATTATTCTCCAATTTTAATTTTATTGTTAAAAAAAATATAGTTGTTAATTTAACAAATACACAAACGGAAACAGAATTACGAAGGTATTCTCGAAAATTTTCCCGCAAAATTAAAAAGGTAACATTAATTTTTTTTAGATTACATTTTGTTAGATTAAATTTTGTTAGATTGAAATATTCAATGTTAGATTTATTTTTGTAGAGTAATTTAAAAATTAAATTTGATCTTAGATTTATTTTTGTAGAAAAAAATTAGAATTTAAATTGAATGTTAGATTTAGTTTATGTTAGATTTATTGAATGTTAAGTAATTAGATTTGTTATATTTATTGAATGTTAGATTTATTAAATTTGTTAAGTAATTAGATTTGTAAAATTTATTTTATGTTAGATTTGTTAGAATTATTTAGTTTATGTTAGATTTGTTAGATGTGTTAATGAAAGATGTTAGATTTTTTTTTTGAATATGTGAATTAATTTGATTTGTTTTGAATAGGTTAGATGTTATTTTTGAAATTCGGATTTATTTTTAATAGGTTAATGAAAGATGTTAGATTTATTTTTTTGAATATGTGAAGTAATTTGATTTGTTTTGAATAGATTAGATTTTATTTTTGAAATTCAGATTTATTTTTAATAGGTTAATAAAAGATGTTAGATTTTTTTTTTTTAATATGTGAAGTAATCTGATTTGTTTTGAATAGGTTAGATTTTATTTTTGAAATTCGGATTTATTTTTAATAGGTTAATGAAAGGTGTTAGATTTACTGTTTTGAATATATGAAGTAATTTGATTTGTTTTGAATAGGTTAGATTTTATTTTTGAAATTCGGATTTATTTTTAATAGGTTAATAAAAGATGTTAGATTTACTTTTTTGAATATGTGAAGTAATTTGATTTGTTTTGAATAGGTTAGATTTTATTTTTGAAATTCGGATTTATTTTTAATAGGTTAATAAAAGATGTTAGATTTTTTTTTTTAATATATGAAGTAATTTGATTTGTTTTGAATAGGTTAGATTTTATTTCTGAAATTCGGATTTATTTTTAATAGGTTAATAAAAGATGTTAGATTTTTTTTTAATATGTGAAGTAATTTGATTTGTATTGAATAGGTTAGATTTTATTTTTGAAATTCGGATTTATTTTTAATAGGTTAATAAAAGATGTTAGATTTATTTTTTTAAATATGTGAAGTAATTTGATTTATATTGAAGAGGTTAGATTTTATTTTTGAAATTCGTATTCATTTTTAATAGGGTAACTTTTATTTTTTTAATCTATTGTTTTAAAATAAGAGCTTAATTATTTTTAAAATAATTGATTTAAGAAATTTTTGATTTATATTTTATTATAACAAAAATTATTGAGTTCAAATATACAACCATGTCAAATGAGTTGAAATTGGTATGAATTTGGATTTATAATTTATTGGTTTTAAAAAAAAACAGAAATAAAAAACAGCAAAATAAGACAGAACAAAAAAAAAAACAGAACAAAAAAAAAACAAAAAAACGAAAAAAACATAACAAAAAAAACAGAACCAAAAAACCGAACAAAAAAACCGAAATAAGACAGAAACAAAAAACAGAAAAAAAAAGAACCAAAAGAACAGAACTAAAAAAACAGAACAAAAAAACCAAAAAAAAAACCAGAAGAAAAAAAAAACAGAACAGAAAAACAGAAAAACAGAAACAAAAAAACAGAAAAAAAAAGAAACCGGTCTGGACCCGGACCGTCCTGCCCCCGAACCCGTGATGGGCACGGGTATTAAACGGGCAGGGCATGATTTTTGAAAAAAAAAAACCCGTGCCACCCGGCCCGTTATACCCGTGTGCCCGTGACGCCCGTGACCGTGGCTACCCGTGCCTGTGCCTAGATTTTGCCCGGACCGCCCAGCTCAGCCCGTTTACCAATCACTAATTATATTATATATGATTTGCTATTGAGGTATACAATATGAAATATTAAGTTTTACAGCAGTTGCACTAATTAAATAACAGTTAGTTTGTGTAAAAAATGAGTACAAGTCGTTAGTTACAATTAGTCGCTTTTTTTTTTTCCTTCTTCATTATACTGTTATCTTATATCTTTTTTTGAAATTTTTTTTTTCAAAATAATTCCTCTTCTATGTTACATCGGTTTTTACACTTTTATATATATATATATATATATATGGAGAAAGAGAGATACGCTATGGTGTGTTGAGAAGTAAAATGACTATTTTACTTCACGCTCATATTTTGTGATTTTAAAGTTCAAAACATCGATCCGAACCGTTCATCTTGTTCTCCATATTGAAATGTGCTTGGAGACCAAATTTTACATTTTTTGGAGTTTTTTACTATTTATTAAGAAATGTTGAAAGTCGCTGATTTGATGGTCCAGAAAATTTTACTGTTTTTTACTGTTCACATCAAAATAACAATTTTCAAAAATGCTTAATAAATAGTAAAAAAATTCAAAAAATAAAATAAAATTTGGTCTTCAAGTACATTTCAATATGGATTAAACATCTAACGTTCGGATTGGTTGTTTGGACTTTCAAAATAAAAATACAGTGTGAAGTAAAAACACGTTTTACTTCGTAACTCACCGTAACTCATTTCTATATATATATATGTATATATTTGTGAGAAATTTAGCAGAAGCTGCCAAGAGTTTGTATTCATTAATAATGAGATTACATCTTACATCTTACAAATCCTCTGCAATAAATATGTTACAGAGCAACACACAAAACAGGAAAGCCTAGAAACTAATGCCCTTAATCAAACAAACAAACAGACAAAATAAAAGTAAACAAACGAAAGCAAAACAGACAAAACTAATACACTTACTTTCACTACTCTGTATATTTGTATATTGATACTACACAAATTTCAGCCATTCATCAATTTTAGAGATGGCTGGGATATATTTGTCAGGTTTGAGTTGATTTGGAATAATTAATGCATGTGCTTGTATGGAAACTATTGTTTCCGAGCTTCGTCTCGAAAAAATATTTGTTGAATAATCAAATATTAATATTTAAATTAAAATAATTTCTATAGAAAATTACTTTGGTTTCAGAAAATTTTGAGCACATGTAAATATTTTACAAAACATTGAAGACATATAATGGTAAATAACACGATTAATCATGTAATAGTTCAACCGAGGAAGTTAAAATAATTGTATGTTTTAATAGTTATATTATATCTTAGATATTTTAACACATCTTTTAAATGAGAAGGAAGAAGTATAATAAGTACATAAGTCATTCGATCAAAAAAGAAGGATATAAAAATCGAATTGAGCAAATAAAAATATTAATAGGGTGGCATAAATAAAAACTTGAAGACTTAACATTTCTTTTGGAGTATAAATTAACAAAAAAAGTACATGACTTCAACAACAAAAAAGAAAAGCGAATTTATGCAGTAATTTTTTATCCACATCACTGAAGAAAATTGTTGAATTACTATTAGGAAAATAAATAAAAAATTGCTCAAATTCAGAAATGTAAAGAGATACTTGAATTAATGTAGACATGTACCTAGTTGAAAAACGCAGTAAATTTTAATATTTTTTCCGAAATTTAATTTTAATAACACGCCCTGTACTTTTTTTTTTTTTACAAATAATTTGTATACTAAGTATTTAAAGCAATCTCCTCGTTTTTTGCAATACTTAAATGACAAGATCTCATTGGTCAAGACCTCTTTATTCTTCCAACACAGAAAATAGCCAGAGAATCTTCTGAGCCTAAATCACAAGTTGGTTATCTTTATTATTGTCAATAAATTATGTATAATTTTTTTTATTGAGGCCACACATGGCTTCAACTTCTGTTTAAATATAGTGAACGTCAACCGCATTTCTATGACAAAATTAATTGTTTCTTTAAAATCATTACTTGTTTTGTCGTTCGTCAATAGTCCAAATTAGCTACATCTCACTTCATTTATACCTTAGTGAATGAGGTGGAATTCATGTACACCAATCAAAGCAAATCCATTTATTTATTCTTTCCAAAATTAATAAAATCATATTTCTCCAACCGAAAAAGTAAAAAAAAAAATAAATGAATAAAGATAGCTTCAATATGAGAAATTCAATTGTTAATTAATCACAACCTAAATTAACTTTTCATTCAATATGAGAGATTCTGTTTAATTGTTATTAAATTTGAATTTAAGAAGGATTAAGTTGTTTACTACATATATTTTTTGTTGTTGTTGGAAACTTTAATGCATGTAGGCCAATATTTTACTTCTCAAAGAGCAGATCGAACACAGTGATGGAGAGAGAGTTCTAAGTCACTCCTATGAATTTAAGTCACTTTTATAAATTAGAAATTTGTATTTGAGTCCATTAAATTTTGTAATTCACATATCTATCATTGATTTCTTATATTTTATATCTTGTTTCGTAGTTTAAATTAATTTACATGAAGTAGTACGTAAGATATTGAAAAAAAGATATTTATTTATGACAGAGAGCCTATAAGTAAGTATGGAGTGAGTTAATCCGTTTAGAGTCATGAAATAAATTAAATTAGTCGAAATTAATTCATCTCTTACTCCATTTTAATCATTATTTTTTAATTACTCCTTATTTGACAAATTAAGTGTGAAGTAAGAAGTTAACTACACAACCAAACATGACCAAATTAAGAGTATTTTGAGCTTTTACAATTTGTTTGTCTGCTAGGTCCACCTCAAAATACTTTGGATCTCACCTCAGTAAGTTGTCGTTGAGTTCGAACATCAGACAACTATATATAAGACAAGCTAGCTAGACTGTTAAGATAATCTTTTTTCACTACTATAAATTAATAACTATAAATAAGAATATTTATCATCATTTTTGCTCACCGATACCTACTTAGAAACACCATTCTAAATAATGTGCAAATCATAATTTTGACCTCAGTATTAATATTATCATGGACAAAAACCTTATGATGACAGGATGGGGAGATACTTGCCTACTCCTGACTCAATTTTTTTTTTTTTCAAAATATACTTATTTTTGTCATTGCTTTTCAGAAATAAATACAAAATATGATTGTGTTAATTACTTGTTATAATTCATTTATTTTATGAATAAACTTATGATGATTCAAATCCAAAAAAAAGTACTGTAAGGTTTGTTAAAATTTTAAAGTAGGGACAACCTTACCATTAATTGTTTCGAACTGTAAAATTATATTTTTACAATTTCTTTCAAAGAATCGTAGCAAAAATAAGTGTATATATATTTATAATTTTTTTTTTTACTTAGAAAGGACAAGTGTCTTCCCCAAACATCATTTGACTTTGCTATTCCAACTTGCATGTAGCGAGAATAGTGAGAACAACGAGAATAGTGCTGTTCTGATCCATCCAAACATATTCAGAAATAGCGAGAATAGTGTTGTTTTTCGTTGTTCTCGCTATTCCTACAAAAACATGGAATAACAAACCTACTCTCTCAAATGTTCAATCGTTGTTCTCGTCATTCTAAATATTCAATCCAAACAACTTCCGAATAACTTTGAGTTAGCGCTATTCTTAAATAGTAGCTATTCTAGCTATTCTTAACCTACTATTCTTAACAGTAGCTATTCTAGTTATTCTCTAGTGTGTTGAAACGCACCTTATAATAAATTACCATTGGGAATAGATTGTAGGTGGTAGCTAGCTGGAGAGTGAGGTGTAAGATGGAGAGCTACATATGTCAAAACATTTATTTGTCGGAATTAAAGGTCTATATATAGGCATTGTGTCTAGATATATATTTGAACAACATAGTCCATGGTTTTTCAAGACTAGCTCAATATGTCAAAGTGCATGATCTTTTAAGTGTTCGTTTAGGAATATGACGAAAACGAACCCAACGTGGCATGCTATTATTTAAACCATGTCAAGCACATAAACAATATCATCATATTAAGTTATTAACACATCCTAACACTAACATGCGACATCTTGTGATTGGCCAAGGAAAAAAAAAATGAAATAACCAAACAAACAGCTAATTTGAGGACAAACATGTGTGAATCCTTATTCTAGAGTTACCAAAATATACTTCTAATAAAATATGCAATTATAAGCTATATGTTAGCGAAATTTTCATTATGAAAAGCCTTCTAGATATATCACGAACATTTTCTTTTAGAAAAACGATCTCACAATTTCCCAACATCTCATCATTATCTCATTTTCTCAAACGTAATAAATAGAAAACAAAATAAGGCAATTCCTTTTTTCAAAAATATGGTATGCTGATCGATTAGGAAAATTAAACTAGTACAAAAATTATCTTGCATGTTTAATTGTTGTGGTGTCCAAAACTAAGATTTTTTTTTGTCTTCTAAAACATTCAAAGTTAAAATTATGAAAGGAAGTTACTATCTTTAAACCGAATAAACGAATATAATTAACATGTATTTAAAAGTTAAAACTTTTCTAACGACTTCCCAATTTTCAAGTTTTTCATTATAATAATGTTCTTTATTAAAGTCTAAGAAGACTCAAAATCTGAGAACACTCAACAAACATTATGCCAACTATGGCATAAAAGTAGGGACTTCAAATTATGACAGACATATCAGATACATTAATGCTTATGTATGTACGAGCAACTGATTTTTCAATCTGTCGACCTACCTGTAGAGAGAACAAATAATTTCTAAATTATGTTAGATGTGAATATAGTTTATAAATAGTTTATTCCGAAATTCATGTACTTGTTTGCAATGGTAGCAGGGACGAATCATAGTGGATGCTGGAGGGTGTAAGCCACCCAAGTTTTTAAAATTTTATTATCAAGTATATTGAAATCTTACTTAATTGTTTCTTTTACATGTTTAGCCCCCTCTAATATAAACAAGTTAAAGGGGCTTGAACATAAGTTTTAGAATCCAAAATCACGGACTGGGCTTGTTATTTCCTTGTGTGCACAGTGAAAAAAGAAAAATAATATTTTTCAATTTGAAATTGGACGTTATTTCTGTTTAGACGCATTGATTTATGTGTGTGTGCAGTAAAAAAAAAAAAAAAGGAAAATTATCTTCTCCAATTTGGAATGGTCATATAGTATGACTCATACTGTTGTGCTTTTTGTTTAATGAAAAGAAGGAAAAGAATTATGGGGCTTTTTGTTTGTTTTTAATTTTTTATGGTAAACGGTAGGCTGCTTGCTGACATTTTGTTGCTTGCTGCAAATCTATGCATGAAGATTTAGGGTAGCTCATAGGATGTTTTTAAAGCACTTTAATTTTCATCATGTAATGTAATATGTTGTTTAGTAAATATGGAATTCTAGGGGCTTATACGTCAAAATAAAAGTACGACTCGTACTCAAAAAGAGAAAATAATGTGTGGTTCAATAAAAAAAAATATATATATATATATATTATTTAGCCCCCACTATACTCAAATTCTGATTCCGCCCTTGAATGGTAGAACTTGTTAATTGTTTGCTGACCGTTAAGACAGAGCTTGGTTAGATTAGAATAAATATAAAGTGGAAGAAGTAGTAATTTAAAGAATAAACAGAGGCAAAAAAAAAATGTATGGGAGTTTGCGGGTTCGAAATTTGGATGGGGAGTGATTCATGAATATTGAAATTTGGAAGACTAGATATATTTATCTTTCTCTAAAAAAAAACAGAGGAGAAGTAGGACATTAATATATATGTTTGATAACAGAGTATGGAATAGGCTGTTGAATTTAGGCGATCATTTAATCAATCCTGTAGAGCTGGTGTCGTGGCCGTTAGCAGCCATAATATATAAGGTTCTACAAATTTTTGTACCATACTCACATGTGGCTTCATATTGTATTTCTTTTATGGTTTTCCACACAGATCTAACATTCTCTCCTAATTGGCAAGAAATGCTCCTTTTTATATATAAGCCAATGTCAATGTCCATATCAGTTATTTTCCTGATGACAACGCTTGATTCACTGATGGAACTATTAGCTAGGATTGTAGATTAATAATGTACATATATCGGAGATAGATATAATTAGAAGACTAAGCCTATGTATCTCTATGATAATCCCAATAGCATTCAATATATGTATATGAGATATAATGAGAACAATAATTTTGTACTTTTACGACATATATTCAAAATCCGAATACAGAGGGTTTCATTAATATTTAAAAGTGGAGACATTGTTATATGTCTTTATAATAATTAAATGGCTATGCACGAATCTCTATCTCAGATATGAAAACTTTACTCTCCACCTTTCTCACGGAAACAATTCTGTTTTTTTTGCTCCTTTTCTCTACTAATTCTGTACTTTTCTCTCATTTTTTTTACTGTTTTCCACCTCTTATTTTTTTCCCCCGCAATATTCTTTCATATCTATTTCCTTATCCCTCTCATCACACGCTTTCCCATTTATTATCTTTTTTCCTCCGATCCTCTTGTTTTTAACACCACTGTTTTTAGTACTTTGATTTGCACCAAACAACAATGCTATATGTGAATACTTATATGACTCTCTGATTTGTTTAGATGTTTTCCTTGAGCCCTGTTAATTACAACTTACATTCATACATTATTGTACAAATAATTTTTTCACAGGCTACAAAATTATTTTTCGTCTACCAAAAGTACTAAATTCATCATATACTGATTATTGTAAATTATCTTACAAAAACAATAAATTTTGACTAAAATATATTGTTAATTTTAATTTCATACGGATTCGTACACCTTTTTATTACCTGTATAATTAAGAAAATGACTTTAAGTGGTTCCTATTTATTAATTAGATTTATAGATGGACAGAAATTATATATAGAGCAGCTTTTTGGAAGCATCCAAAAGCCAATTGCCAGTTAATATTCCTCGATTTATAATAATGACAAAATAGATCTCTCTTGATCTTATTTTCTACAGATTAATTAGCAAGCTTTGTCCCCAACCTCCCATTTTCGTATTTTATCAACATTTAATTATGTTTGTATAATCTAAGATTGCTGTCCAAAGTACATATTTATTTTCGAGAGACTTTAAAATTGATTGCGTTGTACTTTGGGTGCATTAATCAATTGGTTTCATATGAAGTGAATATCACTATTTAATGAAGGAGAACTTGACCTTACAATATGATATCGTGTTATCTTGTTATTATAGATTTATAGTACAAAAATAAACCTTTTAGTAGAATAAATTCCAGCTGTCTACAACATAAAAGTCTGGGACTAAATGATATTTTGACTTCGGGGATTGTCAGGATAACCTATTTTAAGTAAGATCTTGCTATCACTGCATTTGCACCTAATATTTATAACTATATTTGATAGTTGGTGTTATTAAAAAAAAAATCATAACAAAAAACATTTAAGTGTTTTCTAAGTCGTGTACCAAAAAAATGCATGATCTCAAAGGAATCATTTACTTAATAATTGTTATAGGTCAATTATAGTTACATATTCTACGGGTTATTCAGGTCAACCTAGCTACGTACAATACAGAATTGATATTATGTTCATATGATTCCCCCTCCTCCCTTCCCCATTTAATTTTTCTAATTATTGGTCTTATTGTTCTGGTAATATGCAACTTAACTGTACCAGTACTATCTACGATCGGTACCTACCTTATGTTTGTATGTGTACTGTGCACAATTAATAGATAAAAATAGAAAGAAAAGAGAGGACAAAACAAGAGGGGCACCAAATATTTTCTGAACGACAAAAAATTGTGTCAACATGTGGTGAACGGTACTGATACTACCTTTGACATGTAATGTACTCTACACAAGCTGCCGCTGTAAAAGCAAGGAACCAAATGTAAGGCCTTTTTACGCTCATACAAATAATATGTATCGTATGCAAAAAAAAATACTTCTTTGGCTTGGATAATTACCAAAGGAAATTTAATTAGAGATTGATGACATCTGGTTTAGATACTCTATCCCTTTCAGAACCTACTAATGCCACCCTTTCGACTGGACCTCTCTTGATTGCCCCTGTACTGGTACTGTAAGATCAACCAACCAATTTCACTAGCATGTAAGCACCTAGCTAGTTGTTCATGATTTGTAAGGCACAACTCACTTAGTTCCGGGACCATCCGACTAGGGAGCTAATCGTGTAACTCATGCTGGTTGTTTAGTAGGCCGGTCGGATCGCAACGCACATGTGGTAGTGGCCTAGTAGAGAATGACAGGCCATCTAACTTACACATGTGTTGTTCTTGTAATCTAACAAAAATTACTATATGATGTCATAATCCAAGCAACTTATTGGATCAGTATATAGTTGATCTCATTAAATTGCTGAACTGGCATAGTATATGCTGATTTTATAGGCCTCACAAAATTGTCCGATTGCCTATATAATTTGGTATGAAACATTAATTGATATATAGAAGACAAAAACCATTCTGGATACTACAGAAATTAATCTTGTACCAAACTGTACTACTAACCATTATTACTATATATGTATGCATGTGTACCGGTATACAACCAGCAGTACTGCACGCCTTATATAACCCAAAACATAGAGATATCACATATGCATGGTAACTTGTTATATTTATGTCACGGAAAAGGGTTCCTCTTAATTAATTGCCATGGTACTTGAAAAGTTATGGTAATTTTTTTGTTACAAATAATAATGGAAGTTATAATGATCATTAATTAAATATATACAACAGGGGAGGAGAGTCCACATAGGTGGGGTTAGCTAGGAGAAATGCCAGTGCATAGATACTGGTAAGCTAAGTTACAAAAAGGGTTGCATTATATGTGCATCTACCCCTTTCCTAGCTACCATATCTATTCATCTATGCATGGGGTTAGGTTAAAGAAGTGAGGTCCAACGTACCGTCCAAGGGCAAGGGATAAGGGAGAGGTGGATGTGGGATTGTGGGGAACTCAAAAAAGGAGAAAATTTTGTCAACATGTTATTTTATTTTAAGGGCCATAACTACAAAAGGACAAAAAAAATGTCAAAATGACCCCTAGATCAGTGTATAATATTAAATTCACGAAAGGGCTGGTATGAATGTGGAGCTAGCTAGAGCGAGGTGATTGGATAATAATATCACAGATATTGTTAATTATAGTCCTGTTATCCTGTGGCTAGCTAGTTGACTTTGTGTTTGAATGAACTGTATGTTTGATTTTGGATTAGAAAGCTACGGTCGGGCTTTCAAAAATGGTTTGGAGCGAGATACTGTACTATATATTTTTTCATTCAAATAGAAAATTGTTCATCTATAAAAAAAATTAATATAAATTTTGTCCAATGGAAATTAAACATACATTTGCATGATTTTTGCGTTAATGCCGCCCCAGATACATAATAATTGGTTTCACATAATTATACTACATACTTGATAAGGAATATATATATATATATATTTGACATTACCGTTGGAATAGGTAGTCTACATCTATCCTAGTACATTCGTATACATAAAATACAGAAGACTTAATTGGTAGCTAGTATGTATCTCTCTGCACACCTACTGATCAGTATACACAGGTTCAAAGTAGAGTAATTAATAACCAAAATCTAGCTAAAAGTAATTTGCTTGCTATTGGTGAATATAAAAACAATTATAGTCCTACACCTTGCATGAGTACCGAACTTGATGATAATGTATAGTAAATGCCTATTTTAGACATAATTCTATAAAAAAAGATTATAGTGCTAAAAAATTCATAATTATTCGTTATAATCAGATGTTATAAACAATGAACTCTAAGCTTCAAAATTTCAATGTGATCGATGAATCCATTTTTAGTTCTTGATATATAGAACAGAACCAAAAGCTTTGAACTTGTCGTTTTTATTATCTAGATTTAAAGTAAAAATAATAGATAGGAAACCAAACTAACAAATGTCGGGGAATCATAAAGGCCAAACAATTACGTCTTATCTAGAGATCAAACAATTACATCTCATATAGGGGTCAAATACTTATACCCCGAGGAAGGAGAAACAATTCACCACCTTAACCTAAGGACCATCATATACCCAAGAAACCCAAAATATAAATCATAAATGCGGAACATAATATCTGAATCCATGTCATTTGTCATTGAATAACCAAAGCAATAGTAGAGCAAGCCGTCTCAGTGAGCACGAGATAAGTCTTCAATGACAAGAAGTCATTCTCACATTTTTGTCGTTGGGTCGAGAAATAAGTTTTCCAAAACAGCAAGGTGTGGCCCTTGAGAAATCAAAGACACACAGAACTATATTTTTCTTAAGAGAAAAAACATATGTTCAGTTTCTGTGCTTTTTTTTATTACCTTGTCTTGGGGACCAATTTTTATATATAAAAACCTTTATAGTTATCTGCCAAATTGAAAAAGGTATAATGTGTTGTGCATCAAAAACCATGCTGGCACATCAAAAGCTGTGCGACTGCATCGATATCAGTGCGGACAACACAACCCTCCATAATGGCAGATTTCTGATCTCATAAAAGTACTTTTCTAAATTGCAAATTTATAAATCAGTCCATCAATGATTTGATATTTGCCTAAATTGTTCTACACATTTATAGACCACATCATCCTAATGAATATATTAATTGTCTATTACCTTATTTGATCACTTAAATTGACAATCATATATAACAGTAAACAACTCATAATTATATTACATACATGCTCAATGTTGGCATTAAATCCAACGAAGTTAATAATAAATTCAACAACAAAAAGTATGGAGATTTAATCATTAAATAAATTTTGGAATGAAGATTGTCTTCCCTTATTTAAATGGACAGCTACATTTTGCCGCCACAAAATCATTTGAAATGACTTAATTTTTGGTTTTTCAAAAGATAGCTTAAAATAATTAAAGTAAACGCAGAAAAATATTATAGTTATCCTCCCTGTCCTTATCTCTTAAATTCTCCCAAAATTTTACAAAAAAATTTAACTGTGAACATTAAGCCAATATGTATATTTTACAATTGACAATGTACATTTTGAAATAGTTAAGTTTGTAGTTTGAGGATTTCAGAAAATGTATCTTGATTTGGCAAAATATCATGTCAGTTGTCCTAAATGTTATATTTTATAATGAGTGAGGCAATGGTAATATATTTTTACGGGTTGATCTGTACTATGAATATATTTTATTTTGAAATTTTAAATGTCGTTTGGAACAATTCAACATCATTTCCATATAAAAATGTATTTAAAAGATACACTAATTATTTCTAGCAAAGCGCTAGCGAAAATTTAGTGATTCCAAAACCTAGCAATCACCTCCCTGGCCTTTTCATCTCAGTCTGCCTCTTTTACTCCTATGTCTTACCTAACACAACACCTCTACTCTCTCTCGGCTCTACTTTCTCAAGCAGAGAGAAAAATGAGAGAGAGTGAAGCGGAGCTGAGAGCACAGTATCATTAGAGCTCAGAGCATCGAGTGATCTCTAGTTCCATCTCGATCAGAGCACGATCGATGATGAGAATATCCGATCATCGGAGTGCGGCGGTCGAAAAGTGGATCCGATCATGGAGAGATGGAGATTATATTAGAATAATTATGAGTGTATACAAGTAGAATTAGAAGATTAGAGTAGCTTAGAGTAATTTATAGAATTTTATGAGAATAAAAGTGTAAATTTATGAATTATGATTATTTAACTCGTTGGAAATATATTTTTTATCAATATAATTGGTAGTAGGTATTTAAAACCATCAATTAAAAAAAAGGTATTTGAAGACCAATTTTTTACATCTTTAAGAATCTTTATAATAATATTTTTTTGATAGTAAAAAAAATAACTAGCTACTTTCGATATAAAATAGTAAATAATTTTAAAACATTTAAAATTCGGTTTGTAAAATATATTTTCAAATAAATATATATCATGTTGTTAATTATAGTATTGTTATCTTTTGGCTAGTTGACTTTGTACCATATAAAAGCTATATAGATAAATGTTTGATTTTGGATTACAAAACTATGGTCAGGCTTTAAAAAATGGTGTGGACTGTGGAGATAATGTACGATTTATTTTTCATTAAAATATATAGAAAACTGTTATATACAAATTTAGATCAGCTTTTTGTTCTACTATTAAAAAATATAAATTTTGTCCAATGAAAATTAAACATACATTTGCATGTTTTGTGCATTAATGCCGCCCCAGATACATAATAATTGGTTTGACATAATTATATACTATACGTACTTAAGGAATATTTGGCATTACCGTAGGAATAGTTAGTCTACATCTATCCTAGTACATACGTATACATAAAATACTAGATGGAAGACTTAATTGGTAGCTAGTAGTATATGTATATCAGTATATGTATCTCTGCACATCTATCCCAGTATACACAGATGTTCTAAGCAGAGTGATTAATAGCGAAAATATAGCTAAAATTAATTCACCAGCAATTAGTGTCAAACTTGATGATTATATATATTAAATGCGTTATTTTAGTGTCCCGTTATACCCATTTTTGTTTTGAAGAGACTTTAAATGCTTTTATTTTTTGTGTTTTTAATTTTAAAATGTTAATAACTTAAAATTTAAAATTAACTCAAATATCAAAATAAAACAGTTAGATTTGATCTATTTTATTTTCCTATAAGCACATATAACAAATGACACATGAAATATTTGCAAAAGTGCATTGATACAGGTAAATTTTGAATGTTGAATTTTCAACTTATTAATTCATATAAAAGAAAATTCGAAAAATGATAATTTTTTATGTGCATATAGAGAAATAATATAGACCACATCTAACAGTTTTATTTTGACATATAAGTTTAAAAAATAATTATTAGAAAATTAAAGCATGATAGAAACACAAAAATAAAAATAAAGATATTTGGACCCTCATCTTATTTTCGGCCATTTTTATTAATATCCCAAAAAAAATAGATAATTTTAAAAATAACCTCATTTTTTTTTTATTAATGCCCTAACCGCTTGGAGGCGGAGCGGGCCAATATCAACACCAAACCACCCATATAGTGGGCGGTCCACTGTTTTTTTTTTTTTTTTTTTAAAAAACAGAAATTTTTTTTTTTATTGAAATATTAGAAATGTTGAATATATTTCTTTAGAAATAGATGTAATAAAATATAATTTGATTTATTAGAAAGACTACAACAAATAACCCGGATCAATATTTTTCAGGCCGGATTTTTCGCGGCTGTAAGAAAAATTAATATATCTCTTTATGTGTTATTGGACAAAAATAAAAATGCTTAGATTCTGAGTTATTGATCCCGGTTCAAAAGTCACTTCTATGTAATCTAGAAAATATTGTGATCCTTCTAGGAAATTTAATTTATAAAAATGTGTATCTATTTTGAGAATTCTTTTTTAATAACAAATATTAAATAACTTAATTTTTTTATTTTTTTATTTTTTTTTCAAAAATAAATGCAACTTTTCATAAATTAAATGTTCTAGAAAAATTACAATATTTTCTAGATTACATAGAAGTGACTTTTGAACCGGGATCACTAACTCAGAATCTAAGCATTTTTATTTTTTTCCAATAACACATAAAGAAATATATTAATTTTTTTTACAGCTGCGAAAAATCCGGCCTGAAAAATATTGATCCGGGTTATCTATTGCAGTCTTTCTAATAAATCAAATTATATTGTATTCCATCTATTTTTAAAGAAATATATTTAACATTTCTAATATTTCAATACAAAAAATTAAAAAAATTAAAAAATAAATATTTTTTAAAAAATAAAAAAAAATAAAAATAAAAAATAAAAAATAAGACAACCGCCCCTGTCAGGGGCGGGTTGTGTGGTTTTTTTTTTTTTTTAAATATTAATTTTTTAATTTTTTTAATTTTTTGTATTGAAATATTAGAAATGTTAAATATATATTTTTTTAAAAATAGATGGAATACAATATAATTTGATTTATTAGAAAGACTGCAACAGATAACCCGGATCAATATTTTCAGGCCGGATTTTTCGCGGCTGTAAAAAAAATTAATATATTTCTTTATGTGTTATTGGAAAAAAATAAAAATGCTTAGATTCTGAGTTACTGATCCCGGTTCAAAAGTCACTTCTATATAATCTAGAAAATATTGTAATTTTTCTAGAATATTTAATTTATGAAAAGTTGCATTTATTTTTGAAAAAAAATAAAAAATTTAAGTTATTTAATATTTGTTATTAAAAAAGAATTCTCAAAATAGATACACCTTTTTATAAATTAAATTTCCTAGAAGGATCACAATATTTTCTAGATTACATAGAAGTGACTTTTGAACCGAGATCAATAACTCATAATATAAGCATTTTTATTTTTTTCCAATAACACATAAAGAAATATATTAATTTTTCTTACAGCTGCGAAAAATCCGGCCTGAAAAATATTAATCCGGGTTATTTGTTGCAGTCTTTCTAATAAATCAAATTATATTGTATTCTATCTATTTTTAAAGAAATATATTCAACATTTCTAATATTTCAATACAAAAAATAAAAAAAATAAAAAATTTCTGTTTTAAAAAAAAAATAACATTAAAAAAAAAAAAAAAATGAAGAGAACCGCCCGTGTCTGGAGCGGTTTGGTTGGGGTGTGGCCCGCCCAAGACCTAGGCGGTCGGGGCATTTTTAAAAAAAAATTTAAAAAAATGATATGCAGGGTTATTTTTAAAATTTTGTTTTTTTTTGAAGAATATTAATAAAAATGGCCGTCTTATTTTTATTAGTGTTATAATTAAAAGCATTACATGACAATGTCAAGCCGGTCACGAATAGTTAATAGCACAAATAATAAAATTTAGACATGATTATATAAGAAAAATTAATTAAGAGCACAAATATTCATTGTTCGTTATAATTAATAAGATTTGTTGATTTTTTTTTCTCGTTATAATCTTATAAACAATGAACTCAAAACTTCAAAATTTCAATGTCAATACATTTCTAATTCTTGATCTAGAACAAAATGAAAAGCTTCAAACTTTCCTTTTAATATATAGATTTGAAGTTAAAAAAAAAAAAAAGATTGGAAACCAAACTAAGAAAAATAATGCAGATTTTATCCCTTTACATTAAATGAAATTTTCAAATAAAGATTGTCTTCCCTTGATTAAATGGACAGCTACATTTTGCCGCCACAGAATCATTTGAAATGACTTTTTGGGTTTTCACAAGATTGGTTAAAATAATTAAAAGTAAACGCAGAAAAATATTATACTTATCGTCCCTGTCCTTATTTCTTAAATTATCCTAAATTTTAAAATAAATAAATTTAATAGTGAAGTTCCATTTTGTAATAAGCAATATGTACATTCTGCAATTGTTTTTTTTTTTTTTTTTAAGATTAGCTGGCAAGAAGCCAACTGACAATATATTGATAAAAAATTATTTACATACTCAAGTGATTTTTTCTAATACAATTCCTACACATAAATAGTAAATAAAGCACTAATTAGCATCCTAAATGATCGGTTTTGATCATGAGTATCCATTCTTCCCCTTACAAACTCTCTTTAACAATTGGATCTCTAAAGAAAAGTTTCTTGTGCCGATTCATTAATTAAACTCATCACTTGTTTGTATTCCTGAGAGAAAATCCTTTGATTCCTCTCCTTTCACAGCGCTCACACTCTTGCCCAGTGACATCCCATCATTTCTTGGCCTCTTCTGAGAGCCCCCGCCTATGCTTCCACCATGCTTCTCTAATTGAGTTGTTGTTTATTGGGACCATAATATTTATTTACTATTTAATGTGTAGGAATTGTTAAAAGTACATTTTGAATTAGTTAAGTTTCTATTTTTGAGAAATTTAGAAAATATGTTTGATTTGGCTAAATCTAACGTCAGCTGTCCATTGTTGTTTGTCAAATAAAAATAGATAAATTATATTTATAATATTAATGCATATTTTATAATATTTAAGTGTATGTATATTTATTATATTGAGTGAGGCGGTATATGAATATTACAGACCAATTCGTATTATGAATTCATATATTTATTTTTAAAATTTAAACAGTTGATTCCAATAATTCAATATGATATTTATATGCAAAGGTATCTGGAGACCAAATTATATATATATTTAGAATATTTTACTATATATTTAAAGAGTAGGGTTTAAATGTCTCATGTCTTCATGGCTCATTTGTGCCCTATGTCATTCTCTTTGTTTTCAAAGTCCAAACAATGAATCTGAACTACTTAACATGATCTTCATATTAAAACGTGCTTCGAAACCAAATTTTATATATTTTTTGAATTTCGTTTTACTATTTTTTAGATAGGTACAACATCATTATTTTTGATAAGATTTTGGACCATCCAAAAACAACGATTTTGTTTACATCTAAAAAAGTAGTAAAAAAATTTCATATATATAAAATTTGATCTCCAAGCACATTTTAATATGAAGATCGTGTTCAGCAGTCTGAATATGTTGTTTGAACTTTAAAAACAAAGATAAAAATGTGACACACGAATGAGGCATGAAATACATGGAGATATTTGAATTCTACTCTTAGAACAAATAAATAGAAAAATCACTCCGAAATTTTTATTTATACCACAATAAAAGAAAAAACAAATCACCTTAGATTTTGGGAAATTCAAGAAATATCCATGCCGCTAAACTATTTTGAGGTCCCAAAGACTGGAGGTTGCCAATTGGCCCTGCGGTTCCAGTCACTCCAAATGAAATAGCAGGCCCAGACAAGACTTTATGACGCACCATCGTGGCAATTTTTCGGCCATTGGAATGTATTAAAAAATAAATCTTATGGGTAATAAAATATTTTTTATAATATAATGGTCCTACACAATTATTTGAATGCATTAAAAAAATGTTCCCAGCAAAATGAAATTCAAATTTGATTGTAAAATAATATTTTTATATCTATGTGGGTCCCACCAAAATTGTTTGCATGGATTAAACCATTGTTTGAATGATTTCTTCCAATAATGAGTCCCACACAATTGTTTTTTGTATGCATTAAAAATGTTTTACGCAAAATGCATAATGCTACGTGCCACTTATATATAGAGAGAGAGAGATGGGCTATGGTGCATTGCAATGCATGGACCCCTTTATGCATTGTACTACAAATTACGGATTTAAAGTCCAAACAACCGATCTGAACCGTTCATCTTATTTTCCATATTAATATTTGCTTGGGGACCAAATTTTACATTTTTTAAAATTTTTTTACTATTTATTAAGCAATTTTGAAAGTCGCTGATCTGATGGTCCAGAAAATTTTACTGTTTTTTTACTATTCACAGCAAAACAGCAATTTTAAAAAATGCTTAATAAATAGTAAAAAAATTCCAAAAATGTAAAATTTGGTCTCCAAGTACATTTCAATATGGATTAAACATCTAACAGTTCGGATCAGTCGTTTGGACTTTGAATCCATGATTTATAGTTCAATGCACAAAGGAGTCCATGCACTGCAATGCACCATAGCCCATCTCTCTCTATATATATATATATATTGGGGCCGCAGGGTCAACTGGCGGCTTCTAGTCTTTAGGGATGCTAAATAGTTTGGTGGCTTGGATAAAATTTGTATTATGATTAAATTGGAGTGTTTTGGTTTTTCTTTTTTTTGTGCAAATATGATAGAAATAAAAATTTTGGAAAAATTATTTGATTTAAAATTCTTGATCATTTGAAATTAGTAATTTTTTATTTATCTAAAGTTTATAAATTTAATTTTTAAATATATTTTTATATGAATATCATATTAAAAGCTTTGAGCTTGTTCTTCTTCTTTTTTTAAATCCATGGCAGCGACAACGACTTGAACTTGAAAAATATAAATATAAAATCACAGCATAGGTGGATCCATAATATGCATAGTTCTACACTTTTATAATAGTTGAGTGTACCTTATAATAATAAAATGTATAATTTAAGTTGCGTGAAAAATTGTGTAAGATAATGAGTTGATGAAGAAATTGATGGCCTATGGGATGGAAAAGGATCCGTGTTGGAAGGAAAGAGGCAGAGATGAGGTTTGACCAGGGAGCGTGTCATCTGCTGCCCTGCCCCCCTTTCACCGCCTCTCTTCTCTCCACCAATCAAATTAAATCCTACCACAAAACTAACCAATTAGATATCAGCATATTCATTCCATGTAATGTGATCTTGATAGGGTTTACAATTTGCTTTAATTGAGAGAGGTCTGCCTCCAATAAATGGAGATCCGTTTTGAATTTAATAATAAAGTCCAGCTCTCATATATTTTCAATTCGAATCGTGCGTATTAAAATGCCATCCATCATATAAGACCTAGCTACGAATATAATTTGTTTTTCCGTAGACTTATTCTAATAAAATATGATATCACGGACCTCTGACTTGTTTGGCATATAGGAATTTGATAGTATACAATATATCGCCTTAATTTCAACATATATATTGTATGAAATGCCGGCCCATCAATAATTAGAGATGTTCGTCGCTAACCATTAAAAAAAGAAAAATTAGAGATGTTAAAACCCAATAATTGCGGCCACCTTAGCTAAAAGAAACCAGATAATTAATGAAGGTCACTATGAATTAGGATTTTTACCTATCTACAAATATAAAACATATTAGGTACGGTCATTGTAGCGTGGTTAACTCAATTGGTTTTTTGGGTTTAGATGTGAATAATTGTTATTCATTGCAAGTTGCTTTTAATAAATATAATTGGAGTTTCATTTTTCTAAATCTTTGACATAAGATTATACGTCATTTTGCTATATTCTGAAGTATGAACTGGTCATGTTCTATATTCATATTAAATTTTGCACGGAATTTTTTGTACCAATTGATTCAATTATCTTAGCTAGGGTTATTTTTTTAAGCACTTGCAAAATATTAGAACATAAATTAAAAAAATATCATGAAAATTACAGCACTATATAACTAAACTTGTTTAATAATACAGCATATAATTAATCATATCA
This sequence comes from Carex pumila, assembly GCA_033356055.1. Taxonomy (NCBI): domain Eukaryota; kingdom Viridiplantae; phylum Streptophyta; class Magnoliopsida; order Poales; family Cyperaceae; genus Carex; species Carex pumila. The sequence continues at coordinate 15,117 of JARJHM010001099.1, read as the reverse complement.
TTCTGAAAAGAAAAATAGTACATAATCATGTATATTCATTGACATGTGAGAACATTTAAAGGCCTAAAAAGACAAAATGCCTTTCATGTAAACAGAATCTCATTTAGGCCATTACATATCTCAGCCCAATATCTTTAATACAATATGGGCTAGACCCATATTTTCATCAAAAAAAAAATCTCAGCCCAATACTCCCTCCAAGCATTTTCCTTTCCTCTTTCTGAATAAAACCTAATACTCCATCCATGATCAAACAACTCTAATTTCCTCCGACCCAGATTAAGCCCAGTCCAATATTTTCACTTCCCATTTTCACATGAGCGTTGAACCTCTGAAGTAATTAAAGTCTTGTTTTTTATATCTGGATCGTACGATCAGAATCCGGCCCAATCCACCCCGATATGGAATGGACGGGTTCCTTTAATATTCGTGCACAAAAGATCCAACTGTCTAGATCTAAACTCCAAATTTGAGTTAACTCAGGCTATGTGAATTCCTTTCTCCTTCGCAATTGCTAACTCGCAACCGGCTGCTACCAAGTCGCACCTCCAGTGCTAAAACCAAAAACCCTACCAGTACCACCAGGGCAGATCTCTCTCCGACAAACCACCATGATTCGACAATCCCTTCTCGGCTCTCTCAAAACGCTCTCGCAAAACCAAACACTGATCCTAACTCGATCCGTGAGTGGCACTGCGAAGGGGAAGGGAAAGCTCAAGACCGGCCAGGTGCTCAAGCGTGCCTCCTTGCCAAAGAAGAAGCAAGGTTCCGACGAACCTGACTCGGAGCGCGGAAACCGGGTGGACAAGGAGACGGGGAATCGGATTTCAACCATGGCCAACTCTTGTCTCTCCGCCCCGACCCCGATCCGCTACCTCACAGCCCAACAGAGAGCCAGGGAGGTCGAGCGTGAGAAATTGGGTCTGATTTCGAAGGAGAGGCAGAGGGAGCTTGAAATGATCAAAGCTCAGAAGAAAGCCGCTAAGGATGAGAAGAAAGAGGAACAAAATAGGCGTGTCCAAATGGGTAATTATCACAAATCTAGTTCCTGATTTGATCTGATAAGGTAGTAACTGTAGTGAACACAGATTTTGGTTTGGTAGTTGGACCAATATATATAGAACAAGAAGTTCTTGTGATAACATTTGTACATAAGAGTGCTGTGCTGCCACTTTGCAACAGGTTGTTTGCTAGTCTATACTCAGTATGAGCATTTGTACTGTGACAGTAGGTGCATTACAGTACTAGTATTGAACAGCATTGCATACATTGTTCGAGTTTCCAGTGGTACTGATGAGGGGACCTACTTATCTTGTCAGGGTGAAATTCTAGACCCACAATCCTTATTAAGGGACCCTCTTTAGCTTCAAGCTTTGTGGGTCCCAATTTCAGTCTCAAACCAACATTGTATCAATCCTGTATCTTTGGGAGATAATCAGATGACAATATCTCCATAACAGGTCCGCCTGGTTTAGATTATATATCTCTGGGTTTAGTAGACGAAGACGCGATACCAAAATACGAATTGACTGTAGAGGATGGTAGGAAATTAGCGAAGGAATACAGTAGGGTTTTGATGAGGCGGCACCGTGCTAGACAAAAGGCCGAGACAGAATTTCTCAAGCTAAAAAAGGAGGCTATCGAGGCATTGCCAGAGAAGCTCAAAGAGGCTGCTCTAGTGCCTGATCTTACGCCATTCCCATCCAACAGATTGATGGCTACGCTTACACCACCAATTGAAGGGTATGCTGAAATGGTCAAAGAGGCAGCCAGGAACCAAAAGGTCAATACAAAGCTTCGGTGAAAAGAATTGGGTTGTTTTCTTATATTATGTGATCTTTGTTTTGTTTCATGTTTTGACTAGAGATGAAGCATTTCTTGACTTTGTATACTTGTTTTTGTGGATTAAGGGAGTAGTTTTGCAATAATGCCATAGAACTTTCTCTACATAGATGTTGATTTGCAATTTCAACTAATTTAGTTGTTGCTGAAGTTTTTTTTTCTTTTTCTTTGTAATACTTGCTCAGTTTGGCAAATTGTCGAGTAAATACTGACTTGGCTTATGGAAAAATCAAATGTAGTATTTGCAATTTGTGCCTCCTCCACGGTTTTTCTTGTGAGATAATTCTTAAGGCTTGCAAAATACTTGTAGCTCGCAGCTTGTTCGAGATCGGTTCAGAGAAGTCTGGTAATTAGCTCATTCAATGCTGGCTCAGCTTTTGAATAGCAGTTTCATTGTTCTGTTCAAAGGAAAAATAATCTGATTCGATTCCAAAAAAATTGTGCAATCTGATTCTGATTCTGATTCTGAATTTGAATCCAAATCCAATTCAACCTAATTTTTTGTAAAGTTAAACTGATTCAATCTGAATTGAGACGACCTGATACAAAATACTGAAATTAAGATGACCTAAAGCAAAAGGACAAAAAAAAAACTATTTAACTTAAACCCGAAAAATCCGTAATCCGACATGACCAACAAATTGGACTGTTTGAAATCCAATCCGATTCAAAATCCGAGATGGTTTGAAGCTAAACAATCTGGAATTCGACCTAACCTGTAACCTAGTCATTAATAATTCAAAAAATGACCTGATCCTTAGACGAGTCTAACTCGATCCATCCAATTTAGTTTTAGATGATCGGGATCTGAAATAACAATAGATTGAAAACAATCAGATGTTAATCTAGACAACTTGATGATATCCGACTGAACACGAGACAAATCAAGACCTGAAAATAATTCAAAATCCATGACTACTCAGTCCATTATAATCTGATGTCAAACAACCGGACTAACCCAAAAACCCAACAATAACATAACTTTATGCTTTCAACTATTTCATAAATAAGGCCCACTAAAATGCATGTGAGTGAAACACACCCGAATAATTCTATGTAACATCTACTTTCTACTTTATGTCAATGAAACTGCTTATGGATTTTCAGCTAAAAAAAAAAAAAAAATTCAGACCATTCAATCAGAATATACACGAGTATTGAAGGGACCAGATCCAATCAAATTTTGAGTTGGTACAGTATAATTTAAAATTAGTCATGTTGTTATTAATTTCATTACGTCACGCAACTAATCTTTTTCAACTTTATTTCTTTATTATAATTTATTTGTAATTATTATTATTATATATATAATGTTGGATGGGTTGAGCACTGTCACCTTCAGTAGCTCCCTCATGCTTCCTCTGACCCGTATTTGACGGTTGATGATAGATTTTGTATTGTTTAATTTACAGAATTTTTAATATTAGAAATTAGATAAAAATAATATATAGAAATGGATGGATTGTCTGGGATTGGAAGGCAAACTAAAACTAATATTTCTTGTAATTTTGTATTTTTTTTCAGTATATCTTGTTATTATTTTCTATAAACTAACTTAAAACTGAGAAAAACAAATTGAATGTGATCATCAAAATTTTCAGTTTTATTTCTTTATTATAATTTTTTTTTAATAATTTCATTTTTTTTAGTACATATTATTATTTTCTATAAATTAACTTAAAACTTAGAAAAAAAAATTTGAATGTGATCAATAACAGTCACATCACATTAAAAGAAATTGATCGCGTCACATGATAAAGTCAGAACATATTAGTCATGTTACGTCCCATTTTTCCTTAAAAGAAATTGTACCATACTTTTGAAATGAACGGACCAGATTTATATAAAGAGGACCTCTAGTTCTAAATCAGATCAATCTGGTCCGTTGGTATTAACATCTCCTTCCTTTCTTTACATGACTACAGTTTGAGCTAGAAAAATAAAGCTGGTCCCAGCCCATAGAAAAGGCACTTCTGATAGCTGTTTGATTCCAAACGAAAGCATATCTGTTATACCTATTACAATTAATCAGGCTTCTTTAATTCCTTGCCATATTGCGAAGCTATTCCTAATCCTAAATGGCAGTTAAACTATCAAATCCCTTATTTGCATTTCCCATTCTCCTCCCCCTTTCCACCATTCCAAACCAATTTTGTCCATGACAAACAAGTTGATGATATGCTAGACTCCGGGTTGAATCTCGCAACGACACTCGTTGGGTTCATTGTGAGCTTAGGTCTGATCATCTTTGTTTGTGCACGGGTTGTATGTGGTCGCAGCGAGTCCGTTGATCTCCGGACAGTTCCCTACGAGTTTGAGATGCGCTCTCAAATGCGGGCAACACAAAATATCATGGTTTTCTTGCTATACTTTTTTTTTTTTTTGCATTACCAATAATGCATTAATCTTTGTATTTCAATTTTATTTGCCTGAAAATAGTAAATTAATTTCTTTGTTTTTCTTTTTTCTTTATACGTTAAATTTATGTCCATAGTTTTCTACATTACACTAAATTTAAGAATATCCAATATGTCAATCCAAAGCCAGATGTATTAAGCAAAATTAACTGCAGTATTAACCCATTTCAAGTTTGATTGAAAACCGAAATGAAGAATCCATTTCAGTAAATTTTATTGTCTTTTCGTTTGGGATTGAATTGGGGAGGGTGTTGGCAGTACAAAATTTATATAGCTGATGCGGAATTAATTGTTGCCGTGTAATATCAAAACATCAATGAATGTGACTAAAGTTTTCTCAACTGATATGGAACTTTTACTTCTCTGAATTATTTACTTTTATTCAATATTCTGAAATGAGGCATTTCAGCAGCCAGAGTGCATTGTAGATGGACTTGAACCAGTTGTCATTGCTGCAATGCCAACATTGAAGTACATCAAGCAGTCTCCCTGTGTAACAGAAGACCAGTAAGTGAAATTGAATATATCTAATCAAAGAAAATTATATCAAATAATATATGCAGTGTAAAGTAGTGCCTTTTTTCGGCCTTAAATTCTTAGGTGTACCATATGCTTAGGGGAGTATGAAGAGAGAGACATACTGAGAATCATGCCAACCTGTGGCCACAACTTTCATTCCGGCTGCATCGATGTCTGGCTCGAGTCACACTCAACGTGCCCCATTTGCCGAGTCTCGTTAAACCATCTGTTTGCGGGTAACTATGTGACTACTTCAAGAAATACAATGAATAGAAATGCATTTTTTCGACATTTTGTCAACCAATGGGAAACATCCAATCATAGTTCTCTTGAAATATCTGAGTTAGATAGATAAGGACCATTCTTGCTACAGCCAAATATAGAATTATAAATTATTTTAACTGTAAAGATTAGCTGAACTTCTAATCAGAATTCAGTAAAACCACATGTGCATATTATTTTGTAAATTCTCTGAAATTTGTACTTGTACATAACATAATTCTTTATTCATTCAATATTTGACATCTTTTTCTATATGTAAGCCAATAAACTTAAATAGTACCGTGTTGATTACGGTCTTAAAAGGCCGTATGCAATTGTTCATACAGAGCCCAAAGAACAACACCAATTATGGTATCTCTAATTAAGCCTTTAATTAGACTCTTCACCCAGCTATTAGAGCTCTCCTGTGATGTTCTTCCAACGAGGTCACGGAAGCGCAAATCTCCTTGGTCCGCCATTAATGCATAGACCACACCATTCATGTGACCTTTCCCTATGACCCCGACCACTGTTTTACAATTATTCACAGCTTTGCTCCGTTTTAGAGACCATGCAAGATACTGAAAGTACACATAATTATTAAGTTTAATTGAGAATGTTTAAATTTAGATCATTGACGCTCAGCTGATTCTTGGCTGCACAACCAAGCCTTCATTGCATGGTTAATACTTAATATAAGCATTTGGGAGCACTCAATCTAGTACCAGTCTCAGTCTCAATAATGGTACACACATCAAAATTTTCAATGTAAGTTTGTGGTTAAAAGAATGAGATATACCGTGTCACGCTCGTGTATTAAAGGTTGTAGAAGGGATGGGTATGTATTGCTCAGTTGTTCGTATAGCTTAAATGGACTAACTCCCTCATCTTCAATCTGCGTATTTAATATGCTTGACTAAGAAATAATGAAAGATAGCATAGTTTAATTAAAACATAGAGATATTGGCACAAAATTCACCTCAAAATCCCCCTCTTTACTTTCGAGAGAAGGAGAAGTTATACCACGAAAAAGCAAAGTCACGAATCTCAATTTTTCATTCCAGTTGAGAGAATTCCAAGCACGTTGAAGCTAAAATTAGCCATGGAAAAGTAAAATATTTGGATAAAATAGACCATTGAAATGAGATACTAAAATAATTAGGAGAGATACATACTGTTATTTCAATTGGTCGATCACCCAAAACTACTTGAGCTCCAATTTCTTCAGCTGCTTTCCTGGCAGCTCGAAACTACCCATAATATTAAAAATATAACATATCAATAGTTATTATAATGGAAGGGCAGTCGAGAAATGTCAGAACCAGAAGCTTCTAGAAGATGTCAAATATAACCTCATCTCCAAAAATTTGATTTGTGCCAGAAGTAATTTTCGAAGAAAACACAGCCAAGAGCAGCCGTAGTGCAAGGGCACTCTGCCCCCCTGCAATTGCATTAAATGTAAAATTTCACACCTTGATACCATAAACAGGTACCTGGTACATGTAGTTAAATGTTTAACATGGGAAGAAGAAAGGTACCCAAGTTTATACTACGGCTAATTGCTCCAAAAAATTTGGCACCACTCAAGGAAAACATGTTTGAATTCAAAAGTGGGGCATTCTGGTCATCTGCTGATGCATACATTATTCCAGCTCTGAAATAGAATTCTGCAGATACACGAGTTAGCTTAATCTATATTGATTTGGTACAGACAGGAATCTCCAAATAACAATCTAGGAGTTGAAATATTACTGTTATAACTTATTACCTTCGACCTTTCAAATACCATATCCATAGTGCATAACACTGCATATGCACTTTAGCTAATGAATTTATGATTGTAGCAAGGTTTTGGATTAAATTGTTAAATCTTAGTGGTTGTTTCAATTAAAAAAAAAAAAAATCCAATTAGAGAATGAGAATAGCATAAGCCTTCCGTCTAACTTGCCTGCTGCGACATAGCTCCACAACCACATTATCGGGTCGTACCGCCCGCACGACCCGTTCCACGTCAGCAGCTGATCTCTCTGACAAGTGAGAGGTCCCAAGTAACCATATCCTCTCTGGTTCTACAAACCAGCGCCGCCACTCCGGTACCGGCCCAAACCGCCGCTTCTGTACCAGCACCAGAGAGCCTCCTTGGACCAGGTCCATCAACTCTGGGTGCGCCACAGCCACGGTGGACCGCGTCTCGGTAAGTACTGCCGTCTTATAGTCAAAACAAGGTGGAGGAGGTCGGATGAAGGCCTTTAAGGTTTCCATTTTCTCTTTCTTTTCTTTTACTTTTTTTTTTTCTATGGTTAGTCTTAGAGATACTAATGTCCGCTTATTTACTCAGCTCTTCTTCTACTTGCGCTGTCTTTCTGGAGGAGAACGAAGATAAGAGATTCTTACGGAACTTCAGATAACTCGAATACAACTGAAATTAATGGGCTAATTTATAGGCCTGTTACAGGCTATGAACGCAAAGCCTAATAGGGTCATACACTCTATTTATTGTGGGCTTGGGTTAGTTTTAGACTGATTTCAAGCATGCTCTTTTGTTTTATAATATTTTAAGCTTTTAGAAAGGATTGGGAACTGGCTAAGAGGTCCTATTACACGTACACAGTCTGTTTCACATCAGCAACCAATCTGTCTGACAAACAAGAAATACCAACATTTCGAAACAACACTTTGCTACTGGGCTACTGGCCCAACCCATCCCATCTACAACTGAGCCAAACCTCCCTAGAGACTTGGACCAGGTCTATGACTTCTAGACTTCTTGCTATTGAAGGTCAGAACTTGGACAACTACCAAAAAGGATTCAACTGAAATATGTAATGGGCACAATATAGGCTCTGGATGTAATCCTAACAAGGCATCGGATTCTATTTGTTGTGGGCTTGGATGGGTTGTAGAAGATCCACAAATTGCAATTAATGGGTTGAATATTTGTGAAGGTGTTTTCAGCTAAAACTTCATATAAAGCCATCCACCAATTAAAGTTTAAAGTTAAAAGGGAAAAAATAAAACAGGTGTTTACTTGACAATCTACAAAACTTTGAATTTCTGGAACCAAAGCTATCTCTCAAGACTCAAGAGCCATAAGCCGTTGCAAGATCCAGCCCAATACTAACCCCTTCAACAACACACAAGAGGCACCCCAGACCCCAGGGCTTCCGACATTTTTATTTTTACCTAAATTTTAAAATATTTTAATAAAAATAACTATATTTCTGAAAAAAATTTAAAAATATCCAGAGTGCGGAATTTTTTCCATACCCTGGAATAAAAATTCGGGAGTGCGGAATTTTTCCGCACCCCGGAATAAAAATTCGGGAGTATGGAATTTTTCCACTACCCGGTAATTTATAGCCGGTCAAAATTGTGTTTGGAGATTATGCTCTTCAGTTTGTGTTTCAAACGAACTTTCATCAATTTCAAAAAAGAAAATGATAAATTTTTAATTACTAGATCTCATTGTTCTATTGTTGGCTTTAATTAAAGTCCCTATTATGTTATGCACTTCAGGTTTAGTATACAAAATGTATGGATCAAATGTTCCTAAATTAATTTTAGCAATTAATGGAAGTGTTGCTTATTATTAGTTTTTTATCTCCTCCGAAACGGCTTAAGTCTTGCTATGAGCAAGAATATATATGAAGAATTAAATATATAAAAGCAGTGGTCATTTTATTATTTTTGATGTAGACTCTTTAGGTTAATTTTGTTGACTACCGATTCTTGCAAATACTAAAACTAGGAGTGTGAAAAGGTGAGGCGGTGAAGTTTTGTTATGTTCATTAATATCATTTATTAAGAATTATAATTTTTTCTTCTGCTCGTTTTTTTAAATTCACCTAAAAAAATAATTATAAAATTTTCAATTCAAAATTATTAATTAGGATAAAAATCATTCAATTTGAATAGTCAGATTTTGCAAAATCGACCGAATTTTATACATAAATATTATTTCTTAAGAAGAATATCCCACCACTGGTCGGATTTTATTCAATTTTTTTACAAAATTCATTTCAAAGTTTTATTGGATGCTTCAAATGTCTTCATTTTAAAATTTTAATGACTTATAATTGAAAACATAAATATCGTAATAAAAGTGTTAGATATAATCCATATTATTTTGTCTATATACACAAAAGATCATGACATTTGAACTTTGTTTTTTATTGTAAGTTTTGTACTATTTTGACTTATAAGTTTTTAAAATAAAAAAATATTATTCTAAAATAAAAGATAGAGATATGAGATAGGAGGCATAAAAATTTAAAACCTTCTCATTTATTTGTTAGATTAATCAAAATTTAATATATGTCTAACCAGTCCAAACTAATTTTATACTTATCCGAATTTGATTGGTTTGTAGGAAATATTATTTACAAGAAAAAAAAACACCTATTTATTGCAAAAAAACAAAAAAAAAGGTCCATGGAAAAATTTCGCACTCCCGAAACTTTATTCCGGGGTGCGGAATATTTCTACACTCCTGAATTTTTATTTTGAGGTGTGGAAATTTTGCGCACTTTAAATATTTTTAAATTTTTTTTGAAAATCTGATTATTTTTATTAAAATATTTTAAAATTTGAGTAAAAATAGAAATGTCGGCCAGTGCTTTGCTTTGCTTTGTTTTTTACCTAATCCAGTGAACAAAAGTGTGGTTGTCTGGATTTACATGTAACACGTGCCATAATACCTAGGAATATTATGCTAGAGAATTTGACTGTCCCAGCTCAGATGCCCTTTGGCCCGAGATTTTATTTCTACCAAAAAAATAAATAATTTTATTATAAATAATCATGTCTTTCGAAAAATTATATTTATGCTCAAACCGCATATATTTTTGGCGGGCCGAATTTTTAATTCGGACCGCATATATGTTGGGTTTCTTATACCGCTTTTGGGGTTTCGCGGTAACCAAAATCCGTTTAGGCTTCAAGTGCGGAATGACCGTAGAACAAAAATTTCTACGGCCAACTTAAGCTCAGGATTAAACGGGGTATGTCAGGAAACTTTTCAAGGCGGTCCACCTTCAGTATTCCTTTGACATCAAAACCCAATTTAATCCTTTTACAGATCTACTCCATTATTGATTTCTAAAACTTTAATCTACTTACCAATTAAATAGATTAATATAACATATTTATACCTTGTTTCCAAATCACAGTTGGAATGCAGACCGAGCGTGTAAAGCTACATCACGGAAGGAATCGACTCGTCTCGGAGCATCAGACGTCTGATGCCTCTATCGGTTATCCACCAGGACTAACCAGAGAGCGGTTAATTTCTTCTGCCAGAAATACCGTAAACCGCGGAATTCTATAAAAACACTATTCATGAGAAAAAGACAAAAACCCGTAAACACAAATTTTCGGTTACTCAGTTTCATCACATGAGCAAAACTGACATACCGCTAAATTCGGTAAAACACTATTCATCGATCTCGTAAATATACTCTGTTGTTCGTACAATAATCTTTTACGTCTATTTGACTAATTTGCAAAAACATATAATTATTGAATTTTACGATTTCTTCTATTTTGAGATTATGTAGGTTCAAGAATAGTAAGAACTCCAGTATAACATGCTTGGACTGGAGAAATCACGAAGACCTTTATCAAGAATATAAATTGTAAAATCAGAAACTTGGTAAAGTATGTGTGAGGTTGATTAAAATGGGATAAAACGTTGTGAACGTTTTAAAAAAACATTGTAACGTTTTACATTGGTCTGAAACAATAAACTGATCAAAAGAAGAAACATTTTTACAGCGTTATAACGTTATACAAACGTTGTAACGTTTAAACAGCTACAGAACTACTGAACCACAGCTGTACTGTACCAAAATGAAACATTGTAACGTTTATAAAACGTTGCAACGCTTGTAAATCGTTGTAACGTTTATAAATCGTTATAACATTTCAAGGAGATTTAAACATCAAATAACTTCTATTTTGATCAAGTTTTTACAGGTTAAAACGTTGTAACGTTTTATAAAACGTTGGTAACGTTTTACTAAGCTGTCAGAGATTTAAAACCCTAAAATCGCATTTGAATAAAACGTTGGTAACGTTTATGTCAAACAGCTCATTTTTGAGCTGCCACTATAAATAGACTGAAGAGATCACTTTCAGATCTATCTCAGCCGACCCTAATCATTTCAAAAGCGATTTTCTGAGAGCTTAGCCTACTCCATTGTTGTGAGAGCTTAAAACTTCAAAATCCCTCAAGCAACCTCAAACCTACTTCACTAATCTTGATCTAGATTAGGTTAGAGTGATCTATTGAGTGTTTCTCTTGTGTTCTAGACAATCGAGACCTTGTTCTCATCTCTTTGAGTTGGCCGTTTGACTTCCCGCTTGGTGTGTAAGGGCTCAACGGTTCACAAGTTGTAATCCTTTCATATTGGGTAATAGAAAGGCGCACCATTCAAGGTTGCGAAGCCCCGGAGACGTAGGCCTTTGTTTTGCTGAACTCCGTTAACATCCCGCGTGTCAAATTTCTCTAAACTCATCTATTTACTTTCAATTGCAATTTATTTTCAGTTTTTTTTGGTCAATTAGAGGTGCATTAAGTGTAACAAAGTGGTATCAGAGCAAGTTACTCGAATTAAAACACACTTAATTGGAGATTAGGTCAACTTGACAAATGGCACCCTATAGATCCGTGAAAGAACCCCTAATTTTTGGTACTACTACCAAAAATTTTATGCATTGGAAGAAAACCATGATTAATTACTTGAATATCCTTGAGGTATGGTATGTGGTTGAAAAAGGGTATACACCAACATACTCAAGTGTAGTTACTGAGGGTTCAACCGATGCCAAAATTGAGACCGTCGATTCCAAACAAACCAAGAAAGACAATGACCTAGCAACCAATGCCATATTCAATTTGGTTAGTGAATCGGTAGCCTCACTCTTTGGTAGTTCATCAAGTGCGAAAGAAATGTGGGATGCTCTTGTAAACCGGTATGAAGGCAACACCCAAATCAAACGAACCAAAATAACCGGTTTAGAAGCAAAATTTGAAACCTTTAAGGTTGAAGATGGTGAAAGCATTGAGGATATGTATAATAGACTTATGCATATCCAAAATGAGTTTACCGAATTGGGAGAACCACTTTCTAACAATAAACTTGTAGGAAAGCTATTGAGAGTGATGCTCATGAGGGATAAATGGTCCGGGTTGGTAAGTGCTCTAGAGGCAATCCAAGGCACGCATGACACATTCACACCGGATGACCTCTATGCACACTTTAGGAGCTTTGAAGAAAAACTTCGACAATCCGGTGATTTGAAGCAAAGCTCGAAATCTAAAACCGTAGCTTTCCCGGCACAAAACCGTAGCTTTCCAAGCTCCTCAAATACCCATCTCTCAAATGATCAATTTATCAACAAAATTGATCATGAAACATCCAAAGATGCCCTTTTCTTATCAAACATGTTTCAAGGGATGCTTGATTTTGAAAGAAAATATAACAAGGAACGAGAAGAGAAGAGCAAGAGGGTAGTATGTTTTGCATGCCATAGAGAGGAACATACTATCCAAACATGTTTCAAACTATTCCCACAATTGAAGAATACGGATGGTGAGAAACAACAAGACCGAAAACCAAGGCAAAAGTATGACGGATACAAAAAGAAGAAAGCCAAAGCTATGCAAGCCTTGTTTTCGGATAGCGAGACGGATAAATCCGATATGGAATTGGAAAATGAAGAGGAGATTAACCTTGCATTGATGGCAAGTGTGGATGAAGGTCTCTTGAAGATCGACATGGACTCAATTATAGCAAGCAAGAACATCACCGACGAGACAACTATCAACTTTCTCATGGAGCTTGTTAAATCAAGGAATGCCAAGGAGGGAGATGATGAAGTCAAAACCTCAACAAATTTCGCAAATGAGGTACATTCAACTCTTAGTCTTGATGGTTATGAGACTGAACAAGAATTTGTAAATGAAGGTGGTGAAGAATATAGTGGAGAAATTGATATTGAAAATTGTATACTTACAAATGAGACCAACCATGACTTGTGTACCAATCGGTTAGAAACCAATGATGCAAGCACTTTCACAAATAAAACCCTAATGCAAGATGCTAATGAATCTAGGTTGCGATCTCTCATTAATGATTCAAATAGAACCTTGGTTGAAGATGAATGTATTATCCAAAAATTAATTGCTAAAAATGATATGTTAGAACTTGAAAATAAAAAATTAAGAGCATCCCACTTAGGTGAAATAGGCATTTTAAAAGTCAAGGTTCAAACCTTGGAGACCGAATTTCGGGCCTTGAGATCTCCTAGTGAATTATCAAAAGTCACTAGTCTAGATCCCTACTATGTGAGCAAGTTGATACATGATCAATCCTATTATAAAAATGATAGAGTTAGTCTTGGATTTGAGAAGGGTAAATCCTCACTTAAATCAAATCACATGCAAGGCCCTAAAGAAAAATGGGAACATTCTCAAACTTCAAGCATTCCAAATGCCAAACTTAAGTTTAATTGTGAACAATATTCAACTTATCAATTTTTTTACTAAAAAGGGTTTAACTCCCTTGAACAAGGAAGCATCAAAATTGAAGTCTTCACATGTCTCGAATGTCAAACAAAATGAAAAATCACCAAATTATGCATTTAGGTACAAGTACAATAAAAGAAATGTTAAAAACAAAAAGACTTTTAAAAATAATGATATGAACACTTTTAATCCAAAGGAGTCAAACAAAACTTATTTCAAAGGACCCGATGGATGGTTTTATGAATTCGAAAACAAGATTGTTTTACAAAATCAAACTCAAAGAAATGGTTTAGCTAGAGATGTTCCCCAACATCACAATAGATTTGATTCTAACAAAACCAAGAGCATTGCATCTAAAGTTGCAAATAGGTCACATGGTAGTCACAAGAGTAGTATGCATGAAGTGAAGTACCAATCCATTCTCAAACAAGGTTCTACTACTCAAAAGCAATCAACTACAATGTGCAACTATTGTTGCAAACTAGGCCACACTTCCTTAGAATGTAGATTTAGGAATGTAAACAACAAACATAATGTTGTTTGGGTTCCTAAATCATTGATAGTGGATGCTCACACCATATGACCGGTAACAAATCTAATTTTAAATTCTTAGAACCCTATGATAGAGGTACGGTTACCTTTGGAAACAATCAAAGAAAGAGCTCTATTATTGGTATAAGCTCAATTGGTAACCAACACTTGACCATATCAAATGTATATCTTGTTGATGGATTAGACTATAACTTACTTAGTGTAAGTAAGTTATGTGATTCGGGATACTATGCCAAATTTGATGCTAATGCTTGTCACATAGTTAGATCTTCGGATGATGCTTTAATCTATTCGGGTAAACGAAAGAAAAATGTTTATTACTTGTATTTTACTCATTTTGATTCCGGTGAAACATGTCTAAATGCCGTATCTAGTGGATCATGGTTATGGCATCGTAGGTTAGGTCATGTTTCAATTGATACCATTAAAAAATTGGTCAAACTAGACCTTGTGCCTGGTTTACCAACACATAAATTAGAACTTGAAGGATTATGTGATGCATGTGCTCAAGGTAAACAAACCAATAGTAGTTTTAAATCCAAGGACATGGTTTCAACCGATCAACCTTTGCAATTATTACATATGGATTTATTTGGACCAATTAGTGTACCAAGTTTGGCCAAAAAGAAATACGCATATGTAATTGTAGATGACTATAGTCGCTTTACTTGGGTTTTATTCCTACAACACAAGGATGATGCAATTAGCAACTTCATTGAATTTTGCAAACGTGTTGAAAATAAAAAGGGGTCAAAAATCATTAGAATTAGAAGCGACCATGGGGGGGAATTTGAAAATGCAAAATTTGATCAACTTTGCTCTAAAAGGGGATACAAACATGAGTATTCGGCTCCTCGCACACCTCAACAAAATGGGGTAGTTGAGAGGAAGAACCGAACCTCAGTTGAGCTTGCCCGAACCATGCTAAATGAATACTCCTTACCCAAAAATTTGTGGGCCGAGGCGATAAATACGGCATGCTACGTAGTAAATCGCGTA
>JARJHM010001098.1:0-72627 GCA_033356055.1 Carex pumila | reverse complement strand
CAAATGTGACTATAGTTTGGTAGGTCATGTATTCATACACCCATACCTATCCTAACATATCATTCACATAAATTCATAAAGCACAAAACATAACACAATCACAAACATTTGCGAGTTTGTATGCCTCTGCGCCTTTTCTTCATCCATCGCTATGTCTTCTTGCACCATCGGATGAAAATTTGCATAAAATAAATATGCAATCCCAAACTTAATTTATAAATCCTTTCAAAATTTGCTAAGTGCAAGTATTAGGAACCCCTCTCATTCTCACAAATGCATATGATGTAAATAAATAAATAAAAGGCATCCTATACATAAATTGCCTTTTGTGCCTAATTAATAACCGCTTATTAAACTTGCTTACAATCAAACATGCACATCACATAAAATTTACATCACACAAGGCATTGGAATGAGACATACAAACTCGGTTCCCTACAAAACAAAATTGAATAGATATTGCATACCGATGCACTATTTTGTACCATTTAACTAATTTCCTTTTCTCAAGTAATTGCGGTTCTCTAAATCATTTAAATCCCATAAAATGATTTATAACTCTCTGTTACAGTTCAACAATGATTTTGTACTATAGTTTGAAATATAATCCTTTAATCATTTAAAGGAAAACACAAACCGTTATATAAAAAAAAACTGCGCACTGTTTCTTTTTTTTTTTTCTTAAAAAAAACGTAACATTTTTATATAGGAAAATTATATTATTTAAAAACTAGACTTCCTTATCTAAATTTAGAAACTGGTTTCATTCAAATACGATAAACGGATTGAGAGAAATCGTAATTTGAATTTCAGCTAAAAAACAGTCGATGTTACTAGAAATTCCAGCAGCGCACTGTTTTTCTTATTTCTGATTGGCCCTATAGATCTGTCCAAAAAACTTGATCTATATTATTATTCTGTTCTAAACATCTTCCATTGATGTAAGAATTTTAGAATACACAAAAATAATTAGCAAGTGAGCCTATGACAATTTTACAAATTGATCAAAAATTCAATACCGCAACTTTTCAGAACCGCAATACAAAAGAACAATTAATTAAGCACTTATGTAATAAAAATTACATAATAAAATAGTCTAATTAGCATAATAAAAAAAACTTTGCTCTGATACCAATTGAAGGATTTCATGATGCGAATCAGATAAAATAAAAAATTTAATCCGATAACATCTAAGATCGTTCTATTATTGCTAATTTATCCATGTCGTAATCATATACATATTCCTGCAAGAGGGAATTTTATATCATACCTATGATCTTTAACGTAGCTTGATTCCTCTGAGGTTCACCTTGAATCCGAAACAAGAACGGTGTCGAGTTCGTGCTAGCGAACTCTCTTCCGCGTCTAGCTTTTCACCCGTCTGATGTATATATATTTTGTTCTATTATTTACAGGCATTAAAAATATAATTAGACTCTTTAAATTCGTATTAAAACATGAACAGAATTCGAAACAGCACATCAACTTCTGACCTTTCGTTACTAAAACTATCATAACTTTCTGTAGGGAATTCCAAACGACTTGAAACTTTCACCGTTGGATTCTAGATCCAAAGGGCTACATAATTCATATAGATCATATGCCCAGATTGGTTAATGTTTTCCCCTTCAAATGCTCATTCAAAGTTGCCTTAAAATCTGTCCATTTTGTAATCCGAATTTAATGGTCATAATCAATATTTGTTTGGGCTTATTCTCTTCTCAATTTGCTAAAATATGTTTTGGACTTGGGCTTGGGCTTGAAATAAATTTATATTTCATAATATTCACATATTATGATATGTGCAACGAATATTATTCTCATAATATGCACATTACAATATATATTTATTTCCCTGCTAGTCAGTCACATCATGTGACATAATATTTATTTCTTGTTTCCCGTTCAGTTGGTGTGACCTATATTGAGGATCTATATTATGTTGGCAATAAAATAAAATATTTAATTTCATAAACTGTAAGCGGTATTCTAGCTATACATTACAGCTACCCAAATAACATAGACGTTTAGTAATCCTTTTACGAAACGCGATCCTTACAGTAATGTAACATTTGTCATTACTTGTGTCCATTTCTTGCCTTATGATATTCTGATTAATATACAAAGTAGGACTGTGTCATCTTTGTATTATAATCATTTCTTGATCTCTATTAAGCAAATTATAAAATTATAACTGCACTTCAGTTATATTGGATCCATTTATAATTCTACTTTACCAAGGGGCCCAAAATATCATTTCTCATTATTAATGAGTGACAATGATGCTATTGACATTTATCATTTTCCCGCACAAGTTACATATAAAGAACTATTATTTTTATCACCACTTCTTGCAAGTAGCTTTTAATAATAATCACGTTTGTACATTCCTCATGTGAAAACAATATATGTCTCAATCTTGAAATCAGAGACACGATGAAAACATTAATAACACTAACACAATCCATATAATGTTTCATCTATTAGGTCTGTTCAATATATGAAGCATTTCATACATTCGTGTTATTAAATGATAATCTTTTATCAACGTTTGCAGAACTACAACGTACTTTTAATCAACACGACAGTCTTATATGTCATATTAGTGTTCCTGCTAATATGCAAAGCCTGTGAACATTTTAGTGTTGTATATTTATTTACTTAAAGTCCTGCAGTTCAAGACCAAGTGCATCTTCTTGAACACTTCTAAATATAAATATAAAACTCATGGAACAAAATGTAAATCACATTCAATTCATAAATATAACATATATAAAAGAGAATCAACAAATGATAACTTTTAGAACACAAATCTAACATAAGATTGCTAACCCCTTTGCGTCCGCCGGGCCGACCTTACCAGTGAGATCGAAAGCGTACCGGTGGTTCTTACGAAAATCGAGGATATCTCTGTAGTGAGCGAATAGTACCAGTGGGGTGTCATCGAAGCTGATGATGTTACCTCTTTCGTCCCGCAGCGTGTGGATTGAGTTTATATTTTTTCTCTCATTTGCCACCGCGTGGAAATATCGGGTGTTGTTATCTCCCAACTTTAGCCATCGGCATCCCGCTCTTTGCTTCCACCTGACCTCTCGATCGTTTGCTAATTTGAAAATTTGTTCCCTTATCCTTATTCTCAAGCAAAATTTCACCTCATTCAATAAACGATATTCTTCCACCTTATCTAGCTGCTGTAAGGTCCATTTAGACCTTGTCAAGTATGTTTGACTGTTAGTAAACTTAGCCGCTGCCCATAACCTCAAGGCCCTCTGAGTAGCTCGAATTTTTTGGAGTAATGTTTTTGCAGAGTTCGGCACGGGCTGCACCGATTGCCATGCATTTTGGACGATTTCATTAACCTCCTCGTAATTTAACCAAAAAATTTCAAACCGGAAGCACTTCCTCGGGGGTGCTACATGTGGCTTTAACTTTAACCTCAATGGAACATGGTCCGATACTATGGCCGGCATATCCTCGAGTGAATATTGCGTTCCCAAAACGGACCAGTGCGAAGATATGAATACTCTGTCAAGACGAGACATGGTCGGTACAGGTCTTCTACTGGTGCATGTGTAGGACCTTCCCAAGAGTGACACCTCTGTTAACCCCACCTCATCAATACATACATTGAACTCATTTATTAATGCAATATTTCTCAAGCCACCAGTTGTTTCATGAATGTCTCTAATTAAATTAAAATCTCCCAAAACAAGCCACGGCCATTGAGAATTAGAAGACAAAAGTTTGATTTCCTCCAGGAATCTAATTTTGTGGATGTCTTCCTGTGGTCCATACACTGAGGTCAGCATAAAAAAGAAAGGCCTTTTACACAACACTACAGTCACACTAAACTCTCTAATAATAGTATGCACAAGGGTTAATTTATTTGTCCATGATAGTATCCCCCCTCTAGTGCCAACAGCATCCAAGGTTACATGTTGCTTGTACCTCGGGGGGCATACTTCTCTTAATTTAAATATGTTTATTTGTTCGCATTTTGTTTCTTGAAAGCACAATATGTCACATTTAGCATCAGAAATTAAATCCTTGATGACAGCACATTTTTTGGAATCTCCTATACCGCGCACATTCCAGTTCAAAACAGATAAAGGAAAATTAAAAGTAACTTCATTAACTTGAGTTGACATTGATATCTTGCACAAAAGATTGCAACAGTAACAATGACAGTGATTTCTTCACCAAAAACTCAGTTCTAAAAAACTGAAAAAAAGAAAAAAATTGTTGCAACAACCTAGTGGATGCTTTCCTTAAGCATCAGAGAACTCCCCCTCAGAGAGTTCTTCAGGTTCCGACTCAATGGATGGCAACAGGGATTCCTCATACAACTCATTTGCATTGTCGCCTTGTGATTCTTGAGGAAGCACCACATTCTGATTTTCTGACACAGCTGTCTCTTAAGGTGGTTTCTGGCTACAGGCAACCAGGTCTTCTATGGCCGGTTCTGAACCAGCAGAGTCATCTACCAGTATAGGCATCCCAATTCCACAGAAAGCATCAACCTTGTCAGATTTTTGTTGAGTCAAAGGTACCTGAGTTAGCTGTTCGGCTTCAAGTGCTACAGTGATGTCGGCTGCCTCCAGGCGTGCACTTAGGTTTCTTTTAGTAGTTGATCCTATGGCTGGCTTCGGTTTAGTGTCCCTTGGAAAGAAATTAGTTTGCGGCCTCCTACCCGAGAGACGCGCGCTCTGGCGCAGCTTGCCATCCACCGGCTTGTTTCCCTTTTCCTGAGACTAGGCGGGCATCTTTCCTTTTCTCTTATTTCCTTTGGGTAGCACTACCTGTTCAGCTGCTTCATCTAGGTTTATGACAGGTTGGGTGCGGTTTAGGTCAGAGACAGTAGCGGGGCGTGGGTTAGTGGGCTGCAGGTCTGCTTGTTCAGGTGATGGTGGGTAGAGTGGGATGGCTGGGTTGGTGATCAGATTTTTAATAGGGACTGGGCCGTGCGGTTTTGGGTTTGGGCCTGCAAAGATCCAAGGCCGCTGACAAGGATTTTCGGGCTCGGGATTATTTGGTATGTGACTCCTAACATAGTCTTCTTTGAAGGGGCTAATTGGGACTGCTTGAAATTGGCCTGCTTCGGCTCGGTCCTCTTCGTCACAAATATCAGCCCATGATAATTTTCCTTGACCAGTTTTGTCTGCCGAAATCTCTCCAATGTGGCTGATGGCCTCCTTATTTTTGCTAGTATCCCCAGCTATTACTTGATTTCCTTGAGGTTCTCTAACCTGCTTCCCCTTTTCGATAAAATCAAGCAATGTTTGGTGGATGTCTACTGTTGATCCCGTCCCCCCATCGAGAACAGAGGGTGAGTTAGTATCCATTACCTTGTGTAGAGGTATGTTTGGGGCAGCTGGAGATGACAGATCTTCAATTTGATGACCACTCTCAGCATGCACAAGTATCCAGTCATTTGGGTTAGGCTCACCGATCTCCTTGGGTGCAACCTTTGGTGCTTCATTTTTAGAATTTTCCCCTCCGTCCGTGGGTGTTGCTGCACGTGACACTGCTATCCTGCGCCTAAAAAAGGGGCTTGCACCGATGGCCTTTTCTATTTCATCCCTCTCATTTCCTGGTTTGAGCCTCTCCCACAATGAGTACATTGTTTCGAATGCCACCGTAACTGTTGCAGTGTCAACAGTGGCCTGGATTGTTGGTGGAAGAAGCCTTTGCTCTTGAATCTCATCGAAGAAAGCTTTGTCAGGTGTAGGGTCAACAGGTGCTATAATAGGTACCGATTCTTCGATCCAACCATGAGCTATCACCTCTAGAATTCTGGACATCCCCCTCACCCACAGCATAATTCCCTTTGGTACTTTCTTTAGATCAACTACTGCCATAGCCACCATCATTTTCTCAAGAGATTGAACACCACTCATAGGCGTGTGGTCTAGCACAATACCGAAGGAGCTCACTGCTGGAATAAGGTGATCCACATTCCAAGCATGAGGCGAGAGTTTCCTTAACTCAATCCAGATTTTATACTTAAGCTCCATCGGGTAGGCATTAATTGCTGGGCTCCAAGGATACGTGATGTATCCCAGGTCCTTGATCTGCTTGCTATGATTCAAAAGAAAGCGGTAGCGGTCGGCCCCTGGTGGTAGGAGTAGTAAGTACTGAGGACCACCCATGTGAGTTACCGAAAATGGGATGTGAGTTTTGCAACCTGTCATAAGAGCTGTTTGAACTAAATTGAGATTATGGTCTGGTACAAGTCTTGCATCCACCACCATAGCCCGACTCAGCTGCAACCTATCTTGCTGCATTTGCCGGGTTTCAGGTAGGAAAACCGACGTCAGCTCCGGCCTACCCTCTGGCATGGAGCTCTCTCCAAGATGTCCCCGAGGTTTGAGCGAGTCAACGAAGGTCACGGCCGGTTGTAGCTGTGCTTTACAAAACCGAGCCTCATGCCCTTTAGTCCAACATCTAGCACATACTCTCACGGGACACTCACATCCATTCTGGTCATGTCCAACCTGAAGGCAGTTGTAACACCGGCCCCTCCATGCTGGGCTATTGGGGTCTGAGGGCAACTGCAAGGGGTCTGGCTTGTCATGCTGGGCCATCTGAGGCTGTGTAGGTTGGCACAGTTTTGGCTGCGAGATTTGGACAAAGGGGTTCTTGTCAAGGTAGAAGTGCCAGGTGGGCTGGTGAACTCGCAGATTCAGGTGTGATGGTAACGGCGGCGGTGCGGCAAGCACATCGGCATAGGATGCTGGTGCTGTGGTTGAGTGGACTTCTTGCGCCATCTCAACACGTGGCAGTGTCAGGGAGTTCTTTAGTGGTGTCAAAGAGGGGTTGGCGGTTGGGAATAGTTCTGAAATTGAGTTGAAGGTGATTCTCGTGTGGTACCGAAGTGGTGGTTTTATAGAGGGTTTTTTGTGGGGGTTGAACTGCTTTCATCTTGTCAAAGCAGACTGGTGGGGTGGAGGTATGGTGAAAAGGCGGATTATTCCTCCCTGTGCCGTCAAAGGTGGAGCTTTCTCCAAGTGTCGTTGATTTCTGTAGAGATTCCCCCTCCTTGTCTTTCCCAAACGCTGTTGGAGAGACTGGTGACCCATACCTCGAGTACGGGCTCTGTAGCGCTGAGAAGATTAAGAAGATTCGAATCCGCAGAGCACAGGGAGGCGACGTCGTCTTCGTGAGATCACAGTGCGCCAACTGCCCCCTGTCGCTATCGACCTATTCCTTGCCATTTTCGCCCAGAGAATCGTCCTTTTTGGGGGATCCGCAATTTACGGATCTGGTCTCTTTTGATATATGTATATATGTTATTAGTAGGTTGCAGTTTCTTTTGAATACTTCAACTTTGCAGGTTGATTTTCTTGATTGTAGGTGTTGATGTAATTGTGAAACGTCTGCATGACTTATTTGTATCTGGTTTTGATATCTATTTTGGATATCGGGTAGGTACTTTTGATTTCTATATGAAATCAGTGGAAATCTTTACTACTATTTTCTTTTTGAAAAAAAAAACTTCTATCAAGAAGAACTCCGGCTCTCATCTTTTACTATGCGACATTTCATAATCTAAATATGTGGATTTTGCACATAAATTACTACCAAACCTCGGATAAATGTCACTATACTATTTGTTTGATTCTCGTATATATATCTTCGCTGTATGAATTGAACATAGTCTTATCGCTTGTTAAAATCATTTTTGAGATAGTATTATCGCTTGAAATAAATCTTTTGTGATTTTTTAAAATAAGAACTTTCATTAATTTCCACATCCATTCTTTATAAAATATGTTTTTAATTTGTTGAAATTGAGACTACAGTTTTATACAGAGACAAGACTCCTCTTCATTAATTTGTGCTAAGCATAAATTTCAAATCATTTATGAATTAAAAATTAAATAGCCAGATTTGCTATCCTTATTTACTGTATGAACTAAATCAAATATTGAGTACCATATTTTTATTTTAATATGACAGAAAGTTCGCACTACAAAATAAACCACGTGAACTGGTTGTTTGTGAAGGCCAGCTACAACTTGAGCTTGATAGAAGCAAAACCTTCTATCTTCTTATTTATTAGTTTCACTAAACAATACCATTAATGCCCATCAAAGGGTTTATTTGAACTATGAAAACATAGTTAAAGAATTAATTAAAATTATTGAGGAATCTTGTTGAGCTTGCAGTACTCATAGTCCTTGAACTTCTTGGTTTTGTACTTGGCTGGATTTTCATCGCTGACAAGTTGAGGCAGCGGCCCGATGACAAGGTCCTCTGGTGGCTCACAAAACACTGGCCATGACATGCGGGTCTGGTCTTTGTTCACTGTGCTCCTGTGCCATACGCTCTTGTACTTACCATTGCTCAATATCTGTCAATAAACATAGTAATTAAGTAAGAAAATAGTAAATTAATTAACAAGTTTGGAGAAATTAACTTTTACTTGTGTAAGCAATTATGTACCTCAAACTGGTCGCCGATATGCACGATAACCGCGTTGGGAATGTACTTGGCGTCGACCCAGTGGTTGTCCTGGAGAACCTGTAACCCTTGAACTTCATTAGGCACCAAAAGGGTGAGGGTTGACATGTCAGAGTGTGCTGCAACACCTAAGGCAAGGTCAGGGCGGGGACACGGCGGATAGTAGTTGATTTTGAGCAGAAATTTCTGGTTGTCGCCACCTGATGCTTCCTTTAAAACATTTTTCTCTAAACCTAATCCAATTGAGAGGTGCTCAAAGAGGCGATGCACCAAGGGGACCAGGTACTTGCTGTACTCTTCATGAGCTTTTCTGTTGTAACAGAAAAATGTACTTCTATGAATAATTAATAATTTTGCCAAACTGGTGCTCAAAGTTTGGTGTGTATATATATATATACGCCAATGGCAATCATCCGTAATTTTCTTTTTGATGAAAAGATGAGGGTCAACTACTGATCAAGCCCTTAACTATTATCAATAACCGTAAAATGAGAGTAATTTTTTGCTAAATAAATATAAATCTACTTTCTTTATAAATGCAGTGCAATATATTGGATATGGTTAAATGTAAACCTTGGGATAAAGGTTCATATGAAAAAAAATATATATATTTCACTAAATAGTACGTAATTATTAAAAAAAATGGGCCAAAGATAAAAGTTGTTTTTTATAATTTTATCGTATGAATATGCTTGTTAATTGGTTGTAAATTTAGGTGTAATCCACATTACATTATAGATGAACTAATTAAATTAATTTAAATATAGTTATTGTAAAATTAGATGATGCCAGAGATACAATAATTAGATGCGATAGTCAAAATTAATGATAGCAATGGCGCCTATTAATTGCAGGAATTATTTTCAACCAAAGAAAAAAAGTCTATATTGTTTGCTGACTAATTAAAAGGTCTATTTCTTTTCCAATCGCATGATAGCAATGCCAGATTAAAAAAGGTCCACAAGAGAGATTCACAGGACTCAAATTGTTTTTTTTTTTTTTTATATATCACGTCAAGTTCATTTCTTAACTTCCTTATCCAAAAATCTCTTTTGACGCAGGCGTTATTCGTAGGTAACTGTTGACATTTTTGGCAGAAGGATAACGGGCGAAATTAAAAAATTTAGATAAGGAGGATTAAATTTAAAATGCATAATGCATGATAAAGACTTAAATCTAAATATTCATAATAACAAATTAGAATTCTAACCACTAGGCTACAAGCACATATATGATAATTTATTAAGAGACTTGAATTATATGAAAATTTAATTAAATTTGCATATATATATATATATATATGATTAACTTTTTTGAAAATCATGAAGGTGGCTAAGCAACTCATACGTACACAAGCCATACATAGATACGCCCCATCAAGGGTTTTTTTGGCAATAACAACACATCTATCATATCATATATATAGAGTGGCTTAAGAGCATCTACATCTCTGGTATTATTAGAGTTTCTAATCTAATATGAGAGTTTTAATTTAATTTTAGAGATGTGAGATAGTTTCTTATTTAAAAACTATGCAGTAAAGTTTCTTATTAAAAAAATTATTTATAAAGTCTATGCTGCCCAAATAATTGACTTAAATTATTTCTACTTTTTAATTTGTTATTGACATGATTTAATAGAAACTCTAAATTAATTTCAGAGATGTGAAAATTAGCAACTTATTTGAGTTGCTGGGATATGGATGCTTTAGCATTTTAACGAACTAATTTCTTTTCTTTTCTTTTCTTCTTTTATTTTTTTTTAGGTAGCCAGGAAGTACCTTAATTTACAGTCCCTTACAGATTATTGTTTGCATTCTTCGTGTGTACTAGGTTGACAAGGTTAAAAATTGACAAAAACTTGAATAACTTCGTCTAGCCAGAAGCCTAGCTATACAATTGTATTTATTGTATATATATTTGACAATATCATGCATGGAAGTTTAATTTATGATACTTACGCTGAAAAAGTTTACTTAATTATACTGATATACATAGATCAAATTAAAGGTGTCAAGTCCAATATTACAGTTAATGAAAAGAAATTAACATATTTCACCTGATATGATCATCAGTTCATTTTGCGTGGCCAAGTGCTTGCACAATATAATAAAATATTATAAATATCAAACCTGTACTCTGGCGGGCTCTTCGGCCAGACACTGTAATCAAGAATCTGTTGTGGCCAGATGTTGTGAAACAGAAAATCAACCCATGTCTTCTTTCCTTCGGGTTCCCTGTGCAGCTTCGTGCTGTATCCCTCTTTCATCCCTGGTTTCTTTGCAATCTTCTCCTTCTCATCCTGTGGCGCCAGCTCGAAGAATTCTTTTCCGACCCTCTGCATCTCCTTCACCACCTCTTCGGGAATGCCGTGATTTACCAACTGGAAAATGCCCCACTCGGATGATGCTTCAACCATTTCACGTGTAAGCTGGTTCTGGTCTGGGTTAGCCATGTCTATAACGCGTAGTTCTGGTACTGGTCCATTGAAGGTCGTTATGCCGGGTTGCTCGTGCTCTGACCGGATGAACTCTGGCGGTATTACGCCAAGGGTATTGCTCCGAGATGCTATGGCTTGCACCCTTTCTACCTCCATATATAGTTTCCAAAGAGATATTAAGATGTATGTTTTCTAAAGTTCAAATTATGAATGAACGTAATACTTTTCTTAAACGATGGGATGGAGAGGCATGGGATATGTTTTGGTATATATATATATAGATGAATGAAATTATAATTGTTGGTTTGTTATGTGGCAGGAAACTACCCACAGGTCATAATTCCAATTTTTGTTTGATCAGGAATCATGACATCAAAATCAATGGAAAAGATCAAGGGAAAATTTCTGCTATACCCATCAAAACTTTTAAAATAGCCAATTCCCCATCAAAACATCATAATATCCAATATATCCATCAAAACTTAAAATTCTTTACTCTGTACCCTTTTAATAATATAATCTTTAATTTAATTATTTTAAAAAGTAAATTGACCTATGTACCCTTTGCATCTTTAAACAAAGGTATCCAGTTCATTGAATTTTTCTTCTACCTACTTCATCCGCTAGACCATGTCTCCCTTAATCGGCAGAAATCAATTCTTGTGCGGCCGTGCCGCCCTTCTTCCGGCCAACCCCTCATCTCGTGCACTGAAGCGACCTCACTTCCTGCAACCGCTACATCCTATCGCTCGCACATAAGCGATCCTTCGACTCAACGCCTCATTCCCGGCAACACTGGTAGGCACGTGAGTGTCCAGTACCAGTAGACCATGTAACTTTGAATTTTCTTAAAAATTATCCCATGGTCCGTTCTCTTTGAAAAATCCTTGATAGTTTCTAATGATTAGGTTGGTTGGTAAGTTGAGAAAATGTTTACAATTGAACTTATATACCTCAAAGAAAAGATTGGTTGGTAAGTTGAGAACTTCCTCAAATGGAGACATATTAAAGAATCCCTTTTGATCTTCTCAATCTCTGCCTCTTTCTCTTCTCTTTGCTTCTCTGGAAGAGTAAATGACATGAACAAGTTAGGGGTAGACAACTAGAAGCGTTGATGCCATTGGAATAGCCGGGAGTAAGAGAGACACACAAAGGAAACTGGGATTAATTTTTTTTTTTTTTCACGTGTTCTTCTCTTTTTCTTTTTCTTTTTTCTTTTTTTGAGTTGAAACATGCCCGTAGGCTTTGTATTACCAAATCTAAAAAAAACAGGTTACATTTGTCAAGTATTCTTGAAATTCCTTCCCTAGTCTAGTTACATTTTTCTTAAGTTTGAGAGAAATTGAGTATAGGAAAAGTGTATCCTTCACAACTTGTCCACCAATTAATTTTGGCTTCTGCTGACATGACTACATGAGAGACCTGAAAGCCCCTGTTGGCTGTTGTTCTTTAGTACCTTCCATGCTTCGAAAGTTTTATGAAAAGCCCTGCGGTCAGAGTGCATAGGGGAGTTCGTACCAGCACATGCCTTTGCTAATTCTTGACAGTCGGTATAAAAGATAGTAGAGGCCATTCCATTCTGAACCGCATTCTGCAAATAAAAGCAGGAGAAAGGAGATATTAAGCATGGGTTAACGGAAATGAGACATTAGAAGAAGAACAGGACACTCCATTTCAAGTAGAAGGGTAAATTTGTCAATATAATTTTAAAATACTTAAATAAAATGTTAATGAAAAAACGGGGATAGAAGAAAGTATATCAAATTTCTATGGGGATTTTGGATGTTATGATGTTTTGATGAGTAAATTGGCTATTTTAAAAGTTTAGATGGGTACACCAGAAATTTTCCCTTAAAACATGTTGTATAACTTTAAAATCATATATATCTTCCTCATATAAGTTTGCCGCCTCAGTTTAAATTGTCATTAATATTCCTAGGAATGCAGCCGCGCGTTTGAATAAATAGAGGCGTCATTTACTAAATCAAAACTAATAGTAAGCATGCACTGTCATATCTGCTGGGACCTGACAATTCCGGTACCACCGTACCAGATCGGATTATTTTTACTTTGCATTATTGAATCTTTATATATACAACTTGTTTGGAAGAAATGATCCCTAACAGAGCAGTTTTAGTTTCACACAGCGCACAAACTATAGAATCAAAATATGGTTTCTGCGCTGTATAAAGTTAAAACTGCTCTGTTCAAATCTTTACCTTCAATTATAAACCTAGCTAGATTTGTGTTTGTTTAGTTTAGATGACCTCTCCAGTTCGGCCATTTTTATTAATATCCTTAAAAAAAATTAATTTTAAAAAGAACCCTACATTGATTTTTTTATTAAAAATGTCCCAACCGCCAGGTCCACGGGCGGCCCAAAACACAAGTGGACCGCCCGTGGTTGGGGCGCTCCATACCACTAGCGGACTGCCCGTGGCTGGGGCGCCCCATGGTCTTTTTTTTTTAATTTTTAGAGATCTTAGTATTTTTATTTGAATAATTTTGTGAAAAAAAAGTTTTCTTATTTAGAGTGTATGCCAAAAAATAAAATATTTGATATATTTACGAAGTGATGTCGTAAATTTTTATAACTTTGATTTTTTTTTTTTGGTGAACTTTAATTTTATTTGTCAGTTGGATATCACAAGTCTAAATATAACTCTAATTAAGGACTTGGCATTTATTATGGTTTTTATAATACATGTATAATACACACATACACACATACATATACATATACTAGTATTTTGATTTAAATAATTTTGTGAAGAAAAAGTTTTCTTGTTTAGAGTGTACTCCAAAAAATAAAACATTTGGATATATTTATGAAGTGATGTTGTAAATTCATATAATATGCAATAATTTTTTTATTTACGAAATTGATTTCCAGTGGTTCTTATAAAAGTTATATAGATTCAATTAATTTTATGTATAAATATTTTCTTATAATTTTGAACGAAAATTTTCGTATTAGAATTTTTATTTTTTATTATGTATGCACATACATATTGATAAATGTCATTTAGGGATGCAATATATTGGAGATCTTTAACAAAGAGACATCATGTCATGGATCACATGCATACTCTTTTTTTGATATGTTGAATCTAATATGCCTTAGTTTGTATGAAATTTCGGTTGAAACTAGATCAAAATCCTAACGGTCGATTTGAACTGTTCATCCAAACCGTTCATCTATTTTCAGCAAATCTGGACCATAACAAAAACAATGATTTTCAATAAATCTAAAAAAATTCCAAAAAATGTAAAATTTGGTCTCCAAACACACATTAATATGGAGAACAAGATGAACAGTTCCGATCGACCGTTAGGATTTTGAAAAGTTGAATATTGAGCCGTTGCATGGAGGCTCTATATATATATATATATATAGTAAGGCTTGGGTGCTATGGATAGCATAGAGAGCCACCGTGCTACGGCTCAATATTTGAGTTTTCAAAATCCAAACGGTCGATCCGAACCGTTCATCTTGTTCTCCATATTAAAATGTTTTTGGAGACCAAATTTTACATTTTTTGAAATTATTTTACTATTTGTTTAGATAGGTAGAAAATCAAATATCTTAATGGTGCAGAATTTTTTAGATCAAGTGATTTTCTACCTAGCTAAAAAAATAGTAAAAAGTTTTCAAAAAAATGTAAAATTTGGTCTCCAAACACATATTAATATGCAGAGTAAGATGAACGGTTCGGATCGACCATTTGAATTTTAAAAACTAGAATATTGAGTCGTAGCACGGTGACCCTCTATGCTATCCATAGCACTCAAGTCTTACTCATATATATATATATATATATATATATCAACACAAATTACACAATCATAAATAAATTCAGAATGTAAATATTGCTGTACACGAGATCTAAGATTCTAATAAAGAAAACTAGGTAAAAAAAATCTAGAAATTGTAATTAAAAATTATCTTAAATTAATTACTGAGGTGATAACATGTTACAGTAGCTTAAGATATTTCTTCTTACTAAGTATAGATTTTGCAGCTTGATCATGTGGTTACTAAGTGATAAGGATATAATTTTTATAAAAACATTGTATTGGATCCTGAGAAATATATGTTATGTTTTTTCACATGAGATTGCATGTATAAAAGGCTTTGTGTATATATATATATATGTTGCATAAATTGTAATATTCTATCTTTTTCTGTTACTAACTAATATCAAATTATAATTGTAGTATGAATCAAAGCAAAAGTGTATGTGTATACTAATATTATTTGTTATTGGATATCACAAGTCTAAATATATCACTAATTAAGGACTTGGCCTTTATTCAAAATAGTAGTTTAGAGTTACTAAAATAATATGTGTATATATGTAGCTTTGTATATGTATGTGTATGTATATGTGTATGTGTATGTGTATGTGTATATTATACGTATATTATAAAAACCATAATAAAGGTGAAGTTCTTAATTAGTGTTATATTTAGACTTGTGATATCCAACTGACAAATAAAATCAAAAATCACAAAAAAAATTAAAATTATAAAAATTTACGACATCACTTTGTAAATATATCAAATATTTTATTTTTTTACATACACTCTAAATAAAAAAACCTTTTTTTCATAAAATTATTCAAATCAAAATACTAAGATCTCTAAAAAAAAATCATGGAGCGCCCCCGCCACAGGCGGTCCACTTGTATTTTGGGTCTGGCGGTTGGGGCATTTTTAATAAAAAATTCAATGTAGAGTTATTTTTGAAATTAAAATTTTTTTAAGGATACTAATAAAAATGGCCGTCTCCAGTTGGGCTCTGTAGTTGAGATTACAATCAAACGGATCATAGATAATCATATTTATTTAACTTAATTTATATATATTATGGTTAGGAGCGAAATAGGAAAATTGAGATTGGGGAGATTAGATGAATAATTTTATATAAATTTGTATTTTATGAGGGAGACTAATAGTGATAATTTTTGCAAAAATTAAAAAAAAAATTTAAGAATTAAAATGAAAATGAAAATTTCATAGAACTGTAACTACCTTTTGCAACACTTCACCCTTAATTATGGCATTTTGGATTGGCCAAGATTTCAAATCATCTGACTTAAAATTATTTTCTTATTAAGTTTAGTGAAAATTTATCCGATATAATAATATTAAGATGGGCTACAGTACATTTGCAATGTATAGCTATTTTTATACATTGGACTATAAATCACGTGATTAAATATCCAAATAACTGATTCAAACTGTTAATCTTATTGTCCATATTAATATATGTTTGGAGACCAAATTTTTTATTTTTTGAAAAAAATTTACTATTCTTTCACATTTATTGAAAATCAATGTTTTTTTATGATCCAGATTTATCTGAAATCAGCGATTTTCAATCAATCTAAAAAAATAATAATAAATTTCTAAAAAATCTAAAATTTAATCTCCAAAACATATATTAATATGGACAACAAAATAAACATTTTGAATTAATTATTTAAAGTTAGAATTACATAATTTATAGTCTAATGTACAAAAATAACTATATATTATAATATATACCGTAGTCCATCTCAATATTAAGATTGTGCAATATTCAAATAATTAAAAAAATCAAATTAACTTAAATGTGGCTGTACACATGCCGCGACAATAATGACATGATAAAAATTTCTCAGAAAAATAATGACATGATAAAATGACAAAATAGAAGCAGCCTATCGAAACTTCCAGTTCCCCAGTCCATGCGTACAACTTTTCCTTGGACTTCAGCAATTACTCAATTAATTGATTCCCTTCTAGAATAAATATATACCTTACCTAACCCTCCTCCGATTAAAATGACAATGATGGACTTATGAAATTGACTGTCATTTTCAATTATTCAAGTTTTTTTTATTGATACAAATGGAGAGTCCGTTTCAAACCTACCGAAACCCTGACATCCTAAATATTCAAGCCAATCAAAATCAAGCTATTATTTAACTCAAGGTATCTTTATGTAAGATATCCATGCATAAATAGTAAAAACAAAAAGATTTTTGTTTATCATTGAAGAATCTTTTATATGTAAGATTCTTATTATTAATTGAAAGAAACTTCATCAAATAAATATTTTGTTTTTCCCTTATATTGATATTTGAATTATAGACACGAATCGCCTTTGCACCTGCTCAAATCATCTGACTTAAAATTATTCATTTTTTTTCCGCAAAATCTGTACTTAGTAAGAAGAAATATCTTAAGCTACTGTAACATGTTATCTCCTCAGTAATTAATTTAAGAGAATTTTTAATTACAATTCCTAGATGTTTTTTCCAGTTTTCTTTATTAGATCTCGTGTACAGCAATATTTACATTCTGAATTTATTTATGATTGTGTAATTTGTGTTGATATATATATATATATAAGAGAGATGAGCTATGGTGAGCCATGGAGTAAAACGCGTTTGTCCACACCGTATTTTTATTTTGAAAATCCAAACGATCGATTCAAACCGTTAGATGTGATCTTCATATTGAAATGTGCTTGGAGACCAAATTTTACATTTTTTTGAAATTTTTTTACTATTTATTAAGCAATTTTTAAAATTATTGTTTTGCTGTGAACAATAAAAAATCAGTAAAAATTTATGTACCATCGGATCAGGGATTTTCAAAATTGCTTAATAAATAGTAAAAAAGTTTCAAAAAATATAAAATTTGGTCTCCAAGCACATTTCAATATGGAGATCATGTTGAGCGGTTCGGATCGGTCGTTTGGATTTTCAAAATAGAAATATAGTACCATGGAGCACCAACTCATTTTACTCCATGGCTCACCGTAGCCCATCTCTCTCTATATATATATACGAGTAGGGGTCCAATTACACCCATTTTGGGTGACACCGAATTACACTCTCAATTTTTAAAGTTTTCAAAGTTCAAATGGTCGATCCAAAGCGTTCAATATAATGGATATATTAAAATGTGTTTGCAGATCAAATCTTATATTTTTTGGAATTTTTTACTATTTATTAATTATTTAACAAAATTGATATATTCAGACCGTTGAATTTTTGTGCCCATCTTAATAAATAGTAAAATAATTCAAAAAAAATGTAAAATTTGGTTTGTAAGCGCATTTTAACATATCCATCATGTTGAACGGTTTTGATCAATTGTTTGGACTTTGAAAATATGGAGTGTAATTCAGTGTCACCAAAACATGGTGTAATTGGATCCCTCCTCTATATATATATATGGGAATATGCTAGCATGCTACGCGTAGCATAGAGGGCCTCTATGCAACGACTCAATATTTGACTTTTTAAAATCCTAACGGTCGATCCAAACCATTCATCTTGTTCTCCATATTAATATGTGTTTGCAAACCAAATTTTACATTTTTTGGAATTTTTTTTACTATTTTTTTAGATTTATTGAAAATCACTGTTTTCAACAAATCTGGACCATAAAAAAACAATGATTTTCTATAAATCTAAAAAAATAATAAAAAAAATTCCAAAAAATATAAAATTTGGTCTCCAAACACATATTAATATGGAGAACAAGATGAACGGTTCGGATCGACCGTTAGGATTTTGAAAAGTCGAATATTGAGCCGTAGAACGGGAGGCCTCTATGCAACGCATAGCATATTAGCCAAATCATATATATATATATATATATATATATATATAAAGAGAGAGAGTGACTAATATGCATTCGATAGCACTTCGGCCGAAGTGCTTACAGTCCAAATTTGATTTTTCAAAATTCAAACGATCGATCTGAACCGTTCATCTTGTTCTCCATATTAATATGTGCTTGGAGACCAAATTTTATATTTTTTTTGAATTTTTTTACTATTTATTAAGTATTTTACAAAATTATTGATCCAACGGTAGCTGCTGATTTTACTGTTTTGTTAAGCTACCGTTGGATCAACAATTTTGTAAAATACTTAATAAATAGTAAAAAAAATTAGAAAAATATAAAATTTGGTCTCCAAGCACATATTAATATGGAGAACAAGATGAACGGTTCATATCGACCGTTTGGATTTTGAAAAATTAAATTTGGACCGTAAGCACTTCAGCCGAAGTGCTACCAAATGCATATTAGTCACTCTCTCTCACTCTCTCTATATATATAGAGTAAGGCTTGGGTGCTATGGATAGCATAGAGGGCCACTGTGCTATGGCTCAATATTCGAGTTTTCAAAATTCAAATAGTCTATTCGAACCGTTCATTTTGTTCTTCATATTAATATGTGTTTGGAGATCAAATTTTACATTTTTTGAAAAAAATTTACTATGATTTTAGATAGGTAGAAAATCAAATATCTTAATGGTGCAGAATTTTTTAGATCAAGTGATTTTCTACCTAACTAATAAAATAGTAAAAAAATTTCAAAAAATATAAAATTTGGTCTCCAAATACATATTAATATGGAGAACAAGATGAACGGTTCGGATCGATTATTTAGATTTTGAAAACTCGAATATTGAGCCGTAGCACGGTGGCCCTCTATGCTATCCATAGCACCCAAGCCTTACTCTCTCTCTCTCTCTCTCTCTCTCTCTATATATATATATATAGTAATCGTGTCTGTGCACAATAACGGGAGCAAATTATATAATAGAAAATATTAAGCTCCTTAATAAGGAGGAGAGATAATTTAAATCAAATGTAGAGAAAATTAGTTAAATATTATATTTATCTACAAGATAACACATGTGAACTCTAGTGTAGTGGTAAGAATTTTGGCACCAACAGACCCAATTGGGTTCGAATCCCGCCTTCAGAAGAAAAAAAGAAAAAGGGAAAAAGGTTGCGTGGTGCACAGGCTCGGTCCCCAGGTGCTGTGCATGGTTCCGAGGCGCGGTCCACGGGTGCGGCGCGCAGTCTACGGACACTGGGATCATATGCGGCACGACCAATGCATACTTAAGTGTTGAAACTCATAATTTAAAAAATTCATCTATGTGCGATCTAAAAATTCAACGGATGAGCATCATTCCAAAAAAAAAAAATAGTAAATCAGAACCCTTGCAGAATCTAGACATTGCAATAACTATGCTGCTGATTCAAGCGTACTATGTGATGCAATTGCTAGGAGAAATGGATTACATGTCCCTCATGGTAAGCATATTAATTAGTATTTATCATACATTATATAGCTCATTACTGTATCTAAAAAAATAGGGTTTTGTCTAAGATGATTAAGTGAGACATTGCAATAACTATGCTGCTGATTCAAAAGTACTATGTGATGCAATTGTTAGGAGAAATGGATTACATGTCCCTCGTGGTAAGCATATTAATTAGTATTTATCATATATTATATAGCTCATTACTGTATCTAAAAAAATAGGGTTTTGTCTAAGATGATTAATTGACCAGTTTTTTAGAAAATGCAATGATACATGTGAAATCAGTTCATTATTAGTACTTGATGATTCTCAATAAAAATGATACAAATCTACTGTTTTATTAAGCTAAAATAAGAATAATAATAAAGACAGGGACCTCTTTGTAAAAAACCTTGTCATAATCACTGACAGAGACAGTTCATACGTTTTCATACCGTTCATTAGCTCGATTAGCTCAAATAGGACGATAAGAATTCGTTCATTTAAAGATAAGCGTAGTTTAGTCATTTCATCTTAAAATAAAATATTAATAATAAGCTCAAGTAAAAGTTTAAAATTAGATTAAAGAAAGAAAGAAAAATAAAGAAAAAGAATTTTTTTTTAGTGAGAAAATAAGCAACGTTTATGTTTTGATGGGAATATTGAATATTTAAATGCTTTTGATAGAAATGACAACAATTATTGTAATTTAAAATGTAAAAATAAGAATTTTAAATATTTTGCTGAGGAAATAGACATCTTAAAATATTTCAATGGGTTTACATTCTCCTAAAAAAATAAGTCTTCTACTCCTGTTCTTTGTTAGAAAAAATTCAGCCTCTCAAGTCAGAAAATTGAATTACTTGACAATCAAAAATTTCTGAAATGCCGTATCTAAACATCTGTCATGTTAAAAATATGTTAAAAATATTTAAATGCCGTATATTCTCTTTTCTTTTCGGGTCCTTTTCGGAGCTTTGACTATCTGATCGAACAACTCTTCGATTGATGTTTTTATATTTATATTGTTTTAATTTTAATTTAGAATATAATTAATTAATTCATTTTAAATGGTTTAGAATATTGTCTTATTAATTTAGAAAATATCAAAATGGTGTAGAATAATTTAGAAAATACCAAAATGGTGTATAATAATTTAGAAAATACCAAAAAAGTCTAGAATAATTTAGAAAATAACAAAATGGTTTAGAATAATTTAGAAAATACTAAAATGGTATAGAATAATGTAGAAAATACCAAAATAGTGTACAATAATTTAGAAAATACCGAAATGGTCCCGAAAATTTCCCTATTAGTTTAGAAAATTAATTGATTAATAAAAATAGTGTAGAACAATTATGAGTTGCATAGAGGACTACGGTGCTACGACTCAATATTCGAGTTTTCAAAATCCTAACGGTCGATCCGAACCGTTCATCTTGTTCTCCATATTAATATGTGTTTGGAGACCAAATTTTACATTTTTTGAAAAACTTTTACTATTATTTTAGATAGGTAGAAAATCAGTTGATTTAAAAAATTCTGCACCATTCAGATATTTGATTTTCTACCTATCTAAAAAAATAGTAAAAAATTTTCAAAAAATGTAAAATTTGGTCTCCAAACACATATTAATATGAAGAACAAGATGAATGGTTTGAATCGACCGTTAAAATTTTGAAAACTCAAATATTGAACCATAAAACTGTAACTCTCTATGCAACCCATAGCACTGTAGCCTTACCCAAATTTATGTAAATTAAAAGCCTGATCCTCAAACTTATTTCAAGTCACAAGCATAATCCTCAAATTTATTCCATGAAGGCCTACCAGAAAAAAAATTCCTTCGGCCCATGAAATGTAGGCCCATTTTCTTTGGCCCGGCCCAGCTCTCTTAATCAATTTGTTTTACAGTTCAGGCGGTTCGATTGACATCAAATCAAATTTCGGCCAGATGTCCAGTTGGAACAGTTTGATTCGTGTCAGTATTTATACGTATCAGATCAAATTCGGCCCAATGTCGCGGTTTTATCCGTGTTAATATTCAC
This sequence comes from Carex pumila, assembly GCA_033356055.1. NCBI lineage: Eukaryota > Viridiplantae > Streptophyta > Magnoliopsida > Poales > Cyperaceae > Carex > Carex pumila. The sequence goes on along the minus strand of JARJHM010001098.1, from coordinate 50,573 downwards.
ATGCACTCGATACGCACGGCTCTAATCGGACATCAAATTAGACTGAATTTGATTCTGTGTCCATCAAACCACCGAATAGTTTGTTTTCTTTTGTTTTTCGACACTCTGAGCCCAACCAGCAGACACCCAAGGCTGTAACCGACCTGGTACCAGTCTTGGTTCAGTAGATATGATATTGAATTGTTTATTTTTGTCGGACAAGTCATGTTATAAGAAATAATTTCATTTTCTTAAAATACAGCTGTCCCTTTTCCATTCATGTTTAAAACTTCAAATAATAGTTATTTGTGTAAAAATATTTATTGCGTTCTGATTTCATTTCAATTCAAGTGATTTAAATGAACTAAAACCTTCCTCCAAATTATGCTAAATAAAAACAGATTTAGCATAATTTCATTCCTCCTTTCACATTATTCTTACAAACAGATTTCTTTTTTTTTAGAAATCCTGGCAGAGGCTGACCAAGAGTTACAATACAACTGACTTCCTATTACATCATCTATACAGTCAATTATAAATGAGAGACTATGTTGCTAGCAATATTTGCACCACATCTTGTATTCTTCCGAAATTCTATCTGACAAGATCCTCGGAGTTACATTTTTCTCCCTGAAAATCTTTGAATTTCTCGCCTTCCAAATTTGCCAGCAGGTACAGAGCACCAACTCTCCTAGCCTGCTACAATTGACTTGTGCCCGAGAGAGAAATGACTCCCATGCATCAGCTATCTCCATCACCTCAGCAGGAGCATTTGTAATAGTTGTAGGAACCACTTGTCCCAACCTCAACCACACTTCCTTTGCAAACTGACATTCAAACATCAAGTGTACCGTCGTTTCAAGCTGGCACACCTCACACATAACACATCTTGCCTCACAATTCATGTTTCTGATTAGCATATTTGCATGAGTCAGGAGTCTGTCATTTAGCATAAGATATCCAAAAATGCGTACCGTCGGAGTGACTTTGTATTGCCATATATTATGGAATCTCCATGTGGTCCTTCCCCCTCCTTTGAGTACCTTGTACAGAGACTTAGAAGAATAAATTCCCTTATTATGCGAATTCCACATGATAGTATCCTGATCTGAATTGAAGCAGAGATCCGAAATCTCTCCCTCATGCTCAGGGGCAATTTGTGATACCAGTTGAGCTGCCTCTCGGATTGAGACCCGATAGTGAATAGGTCTCCGCTGTGCAGTCTTTATTATTGGCTCTCCACACCAAGAGTCAAACCAGAATGATATCTGCATCCCATCCCCAATCCTCCAGCTTGTTGACCATAGGAAATAGTCCTTTATACCATGCAATTGCTTCCAGAAAAAGGAACCTTCCTTGGTGAAGAGTTTAGGTCCCTGTATATGGTTTGCTATCGCATGCAGGGCCTGTACTGTGTGTGCCCAGAGTGAATCAGGTTCGTGATAAATTCTCCACCACCATCTTACAAACAGATTTCATTTGGTGATTCTGTGATGGAAAATAATTGATTTCGATCAAGGACAATTAGCAATTTATGAAATTGTCTCACTATTGCTGTTTCTGATTGGCGTTCAGAATTTACCAGTAGCAAGCTCCAACACATATTGCATTAGAAAATGAATTGGCAATATGCTCCCTTTCATACCTCGTAAATAATTGGAGCAATACTTAATTAAAAGTCGTTGCTACATGTCCAATCAAAATAAACAAATAAAACATGCAATGAAATCTTCTCAAAATGCTCTCCTGCTCTTGTTTGGCACAAGCATGATTGAATTAATTGCAAGTTAATATCGCCTGCTTAAATTTCCAGTGATTACAAGATTCGACAATGTTGTATTAATTGTCTGAATTGTCATGGTAGCAACTATGGCACTAGCTACACAGATCATAATTGTTTATTTTTAGTTTATTTAACTTAATGCACCACTAAATTCTCTCTAAAACAAATATTTAATTCCCTTGCATTAATTGTAGCAAGGACGATCTGAACCAACTCAAACTTCAACATCTAGCTAAAACCAATGGATGTTGATCCTCGTTAAATTTGGTAATTACCAACTTGATTAAAGGAACTGTGAGGTTGTTTTTATGAACAATTATGAGGATTATATCGAAAATTATTTAAGGTTTACTAGTTTATGATGATTAAATCACTGATATATGAAGATAGTTCTATTTTTGTGTTATGATCTGTGTATTTTAATGGTCAGATTTATATATTTATATGTTGCGCATTAGTACAACACAAATTTATTTGTTAGGATCAAGCTGCATGCTCATCTCTTATCTTTGCTCATTTTGTTTCTGAAATTAAGTCCCAAAAGAGTGTGTTTGTTTGTATATATATGAGGGATCAGATGACACCTTTTTTTGGTGACATCGGATGACACCGTGCATTTTCAAAGTCCAAGCAGTCGATCCAAACCGTTCAACTTGATGGATATGTTAAAATGTGCTTGAAGATCAAATTTTACATTTTTCTAAATTTTTTTACTATTTATTAAGATGGGTACAAAAATTCAACAGTCTGAATATAGCAATTTTGTTAAATACTTAATAAATAGTAAAAAAAACTCAGAAAAATGTAAAATTTGATCTGCAAGTACATTTTAACATATCCATCAAGTTGAACGGTTTGGATCGACTATTTGGACTTTGAAAACTTTGAAAATGCACAATATTATTCGATGTCACTAAAAAAGGGTGTCATCCGATCCCTCCTCTATATATATATATTAGACTCTCAAAGTGTGTTCTTAAGTTCGTTAAGACAAATTTGAGAAAAAATATATAAGGTCAAGCCCTCATTTGATTATTAATTAAGTTCGTTCAATTTTTGTATCAGTCTTAACTCTTAAAATATATATTTTCGCACAGGCTATGGTTAACTAGTAATTTGAGACACATTTTTTTTTTTCTATTTTATTGCATTTGTTTGTAGGCATCTGACCTGTTAACCTTTAAAAATAAAAAATAAAATAAAAAGTAAACTCTTAAAATTTATTGAATTGAATTAAAAAAAATCGCTGGAAAAAAAATCTACATTACGAGTACTTTATTAATATGCTCAAATTAAAATTTTATTTTCATTTACTCTATATATATTTTTTAATTATAAGTATTTAATGCATTTAATCAACGATTTCAATTCGTCACTTGTACGAGCCCCACGAAGGTCCGCGTGAAACACAAACAACAAATCATTTCTAGCTCGCATCTCAGTCTCAGCTCATTAGCTCAAGAAAGCATCCAAAATAATTAAACTTAAATCTTTTATTCAATTGGAAAAAAAAAAAAATTGAATCCGTGAAGATCCAGTAGTAATTAACCTCTACTAATGTCAACTTGTCAACCAATTAAATCATGCACCAATAAACATTCGCTTCGCCATCCTTGTATTGTACCTTCAAACCTCCTTTGCCACAGCACTGGTCTCACATCCTTCACGCATGCACAATGCTGCCTTTTCTCTACCTCTCCCTTTCTTTCATCTTCCTCAATTTACGCACCACCTCCGCCAGCAAAGGCGTCGCCATCGAATACATGTACCCTCCGGTCAGCTTATCAAGCTTCCTTTACCATGACTCGGGAGGCTTGTTTCTAAATTCTCGCAATGGAGAATTTGAAGCCTCGGTATACAAACCGGGTACACAAGAGTCCCGATACTACTTATCTGTATTGCATGCGCCTTCAAAGATGCAAATTTGGACCGCCAATCGAAACACGCCGATGCCGGACCGAGCAAGCATAGTAAAGCTAACAACGGATGGCTTGTTGGTCGAATAATCCAATGGCACCGTGCTCTGGTCTACCCCTCCACTTAAAGCTCCTGTTTCAGCATTGCATCTCCTTCAAATGGGTAATTTAGTATTGCTCGATGCGACTAACAACTCGCTCTGGGAGTCATTTGATTACCCATCAGATACACTTGTCTCCGGCCAGCAACTCCCGGCTGGCTCGTATCTCTCTTCACCGGTCTCCACTGAATCTGATCTCAGACAAGGAAATTATCGGCTGGATGTCACTTCAGCTGATGCCTTACTAAATTGGTCAAACAACACCTACTGGCGTCTGTCCAATGATATAAACTCTGTCAAGGACCGGGATGTTCCAGTCTCATATATGACCACAAACGACTCGGGACTTTATCTCATAGAGTCAAAGGGAAATGCGGTTTTCCAACTCTAACTCTCAACTGCACCATTTCAAATTGTGCAATTGGGCGCAGATGGCCGACTTAAGATAACCAGCTATCCAACAACAAACTCTACAAACCCTCTAGACAATGTATTTATGGCACCAAGCAGTAGCTGTGACTTGCCATTAGCATGTGGATCACTCGGTCTTTGCTCGCTCAACCTAAACTCGTCCAGTTGTATTTGTCCGTCACATTTCATATCTTCAGCTCAATCCAGCGGATGCATGCCGGGCAATGATATTCCATTAGCCACCAATACATCATGTGATGAATCAAAAGTTTCATATATGTTTGTGGGGACAGGTCTCTCCTATTTCGCAAACAAATATAGGAATCCCACAGATTCTGGCAGAAACATATCAAGTTGTCACAACCTTTGCTCGAGTAATTGTTCATGCTCTGGATATTTGTTCAACAATTCGTCTTTGTCCTGCTTCCTTTTCCAACACCCAATTGGCTCGCTTGCAAATGCAAACTCAAGTGAGTCAACAAATTCCATGGCGTATGTCAAAACGCACAGATCAAACTCACATCGCAAATTCTCATCTGAAAAAAAACTTGTGGCTGTACTTGCACCATCTATTGCTGCGATTTTTCTGGTTATAGTTGGATTGGCTTCTATCCATGGTTCCGAAAATCGGCCGATTCCGAGTTGACTCGGCCGAGTTGGATCGGAATCGGCTGGAGACGATCCGATTTTTCCCGAGTTAACTCGGATATATAAGTCATATACAGAAAATCGATAAAATTGTAGCGCAGTCGAAACAATTGATCAAATTGTCACTCATTCTCTTCTTTCTAGAACAAAGGTACATTGTTTCGGTGATTAAATTGGATCAATTTTGGATTTTTTGTAACGACAGCAGAGACGATTTGGGAAAATCGCGTCTGAGATCGGAGGAGGAGGATAAATCTTTATAAAATATTGTATAGACTTGGTGTATAAATGTTGTACTGTTTATTTTGAAAATACAACATGGTCTATGGTGGACCATGTCCAAACCGGTCATAAACATAAGAGGAGCGGAATCACAGGATGGACAATGTCAAATTGAGCATGTTATTTTTTCGTTTATACCAAACTTAACTATTAATAAAAGTTGTACTATTTAATTCAGTATTGGTTATGCTATTAAATTGACAGTGGTCTATTTTATTATTATTTGACAAAAGTAAACGGTGCGTTGACAATAGTAATTTTATTTATTTATTTTATAAATTAAGCTATTTTATTTTATTTTATTTTGACTTGAGCAAAAATAAAATATTAATTATTTATGAAATAAAATATTTTCTTTGAAGATAAATTAATGCATACAAAATAAAATATGAAAATTTTAGAGTTAAAATTAAATATTTTATTTGTCTTTTGTTAATTTATTAACGTTTTTTATTATTTTATGGAAATCTATTTAATTTTTAAATTAGATAAATATTAATTTTATAAGTAATACACTGTAAATTTGGTGGTTACCTATTCAAATTTAATTATTATGGGTGCTGGATTGGGTTATTTGACAAATTTTGTACGTTTCATACTTGTGTTAGAAATATCCGAGTTTCCGATCCGATTCATCCGATTCTGACCGATTCACCCGATTCCGATTCCACGGTCAAATGAACGATTCCGATTCCGATTCCGATTTTCAGAACCTTGCTTCTATCATGTGGAGGTATAATGAACAAAAGAAGAGAATGAGCGAAATGCGATTAACTATGGCAAATGACAAGCTCCATGGGGCACCTAAATGACAACGATCTGATTCCGACTATCTTTTCTCAGAAAGTGGGGATGATATCGATGAGATACTAATACCGGGTCTCCCCACCAGATTCACTTTTCAACAACTAGAGGAGATAACAATGAATTTTCTAACGAAGATTGGCTCTGGTGGGTTTGGATCAGTTTACAAAGGCCAACTACCCGACAATAGCGAAGTAGCTGTTAAGATGATTGAAGGAGCTGGTGTGCGTGGGAGAAAGGAATTCTGCACCGAGATTGCGGTAATTGGTAATATCCATCATGTCAACTTGGTACGCCTACGTGGCTATTGTGCCCAGGGCCCACACCGGCTATTGGTTTATGAGTACATGAACCTTGGGTCGCTTGATCGGTCTCTATTCAGGCCAACCGGAAAAACACTAGATTGGTCCGAAAGAATGAATATAGCAATTGGTGCTGCTCGTGGGATTGCATATTTACACTCCGGATGCCAGCCTAAAATTTTGCACTGTGACATAAAGCCAGAGAACATTTTACTAGACGACGAGGGTCAGGTAAAGATAGCAGATTTTGGTCTTGCCAAGCTGCTCACACCAGAGCAAACCGGTTTGTTTACCACAATGCGAGGGACCCGTGGGTACTTAGCGCCCGAGTGGCTAGCAAACACTTTAATCTCAGACCGCACTGATGTGTATAGCTTTGGCATGGTGTTGCTTGAGTTGGTACATGGAAGGAAGAATAGAAGCGAATGCATGAACGACAGCGAATCAAAATGGTCAGTAAAAACTGGCGGGTCATATACCGGATACGAGTACTTCCCACTGGTTGCATTACAGATGCACGAGAAAAGATGTTATGAGGATCTAGCTGACCCGAGATTAGAAGGTAAGGTTGATGCAAGCGAGATCGAAACAGTAGTTAAAACTGCACTGTGTTGTTTACATGAAGAACCGGCACTTCGGCCAAGCATGACATCGGTTGTGGCAATTCTAGAGGGCACAATACAAGTGTGGGAACCGAGAGTTGAGTCACTAGGGTTTTTGAGGTTGTACGGGAGAAGAGCTCTCGGTGGTTCAAGTAATGGTGGCACTACATTTGATGTTGATGATGAGTTCATGATGAATAAAGTGATTGGTGGATCACATATGACCTCCAACACAACTAGCGGGTGGCCTCTGGACCGAGATAAGAGCCCACAAGTTAGAATGATATTTTGTTATTTAATTTTGTTTTCTTCTTTTATGTAAGGTACTTGGTGGTAATCATCTAATGTTTCCATAAAAAATACTTACTTTCATACAAGGGAGGCACAATAACTTCTTCACAATCACAGCGAGCTTAGAATCTGAAGGCCAAGAGGACGAGTTCTCTTCATTCCTTTGTTATCATTTTGTGTGTTTCCTTTATATCTTTCTTATTTTTGTATCCGAAGATTTAAATTTATGATGTTTATATTATTTTTAATAGGAAATCATAATACGTAGGATTATATAGGTTTATTTCTCCCCAATATTAAGTGAATATCGTGTATCGCCTAAAAAAAATTAAAATTGCATATTTTTTTTTCCTTAAAAGTTTGTAATATCAGATATATCATTCAAACTTGTAAAAACTCATATATTTATTCAATTCATCAATTTTTTCATTAATTCTAAATTCATAAATCTCATTTACCCTTATAAGAATTAAAATAAATTAATCCTAGCTTCTACAACTCTCTCTTCTTTCAGATTAAATTCATAGCTCCCTCATGCTTGTTGCCAAATCTCTGTAAGCCTATAAGGATATATAAACAAAACAAATAACAGATTAAAATTCATCAAGTACCAACAAATCGATTTCAAAATTAAAAAAATAAAATAACAAAAAAAATAACATTCTCCATTGAAGAAATACTGCTTGGACATCTGCCATGACCCTCATCTCTACGAATTCACATCCCCTCAAGTTACCTGACTGAGTACAATTGAATCGGACGGTCTGAAATTGGAATTTTTAACTTGGCACGAATCTCAAAGCACAAATAATGCTACTCCTAATGCCATCCCGAGCACCCACGAGCTGAAATTAAATCTTGGCCGTTCATTTCAATTGTGTTTAGTCAGGTACCTGGGAGGATACGGATCCCATCTCTTCCTCACACTAACAATCTCAGATTTCCTCTCTCCATGCCTAATCAACAGAAACTCAAATTCAGTCAAGAACTTGATGTCCGACAAACACTCCGTTTTTTAGCTTTGTAAACAATTTTGTTCACTTGAGAGTATCTTACGTTAAATTAAACTAAGTTATGAGAACACATAACCAAGCAGGGATGCAAACATAGCATTTCCTAAGATAAATAAGGTTAATTGAATAAGTGTAAACATATGTAACCAGTACGAGGCCAACCTAAAGGCTGGAGCAGTATACAAAATAGTAGGTATGAAGCTGAGATGATTAATGCTAGCTTTTACAGGTATCTTTCAGATCAGATTGAGGGTTATATATGTAACCATATTCACACAAAGGTATTAACCATAATTTTAAAAGATTTCATATAAACAATTTCATATAAAATATATTTAAAGAGATTCATATTTATTTTTATATAAACAAGTAATCAACATAAGCCGAAACACCACTAAAGTGAGAATACAAAAATATCCTAAAAAATATCTACCATTGCATAAACACCACTGAAATACCAAATTGTAATAACAACAACAAAATTAGATCACAATATTGGCTAAAACTTGTAATAATTTCAGTAGCTTTCTAAAAAAACAAATTTTAAAAGTTTAAGCCAATCTCAGTAATTTTCTAAAGAATTTTCAGTAACTGTTACATGTACTATTACACAAGCAACTGGACAAACGCAGCAAGGCTTAGGCCATGTTTGGTTGTGGAGTAAGAGGTGGAGTAAATCTCTTACTCCACGCTTAAGGAGCCAAACGAGAAGTAACATAAGCGATTTAAGATGGAGTAAAATTTGAACTAAATCGGAGTAACTTATACCACTTAGAGAGGTGATTTAGTTTACTCCACTAAACATGATTAATTTACTCCGATTTAGCTTAGAGTAAGAAATTTAATCCGGTTTAACTTTACTTCATAATCAAACATGACCTTAATGAGTAATGGACTTGTTCCGTGCTAAAAGCCTTAAATGATAAAGTCATGAGACTAAAAACCCATCAATGGGAGCCCAATCAAAAGTAAACCCCAGTTTGGCTGGTTCCGGGCTTGGAATTCTCGACTGTCACATTCTAATAACCTTTGAACCAAATCATCAATCATGTCAAGTTAAATTATCATAAAATTTTATGTGTGAAAGGAGAAGGTTGCATTATCACATTAACATATCTATATATAATTTGATCTACATATATATATAGGAAAAATAAGGATCTAAGTCCTTATTTGCTTTATTAATATCAAGGTTTCAAAGTGAAACCTGTCAAGCAAAGTTACAGAGTGTATTCAATTTTCATTGAATAATTTGAAAACAAAAATGGAAGAAAATAAAATAAAATTGAAAATTTAAATCTTCTTCTTTCAATTCAGTGTGAATATTTTCACTGTTCTTCTACTTCTGAAACTAAATTTGTCAGCCCTTTGCAAGTCTCTCTGAAGATTCTTGTACATCTCTCCCTCCATAAGATAAACATTGCAATAGGTATAACCTCTGTAGACTTTTTATCATTTCCTTCTCCTACAATCCAGTTCTGTGCTTCCTGCGCTGTGAATAGTGTCTTCCAATCTCGTAGTGGCAGATCAAAAACCTGATTTAACCTATTGTATAGGTTTAATGCAAACTGACAAGTGGAAAAAAGATGATGTACAGTTTCACATTGGCATCTACACATTACACACATACTTGGTAGTTGCCATCCTCGCTTCTCAAAATTTTCAGCTGTTAGTATTTTTTTGTAAAACACTAACCAACCAAATATCTTTAATCTAGGCTGCACTTTGATTTTCCATATTCGGTGTACATCAAATGCAATTCTTGGTAGATCTTTGAGCCCATGATATACTGATCTGACAGTGAAGGATCCTGAAGCAGATAAATTCCATGTAGCATTATCTTCAATTGTGCTGAACTGAATTGGTGTCTGTAAAAATGTTTGAAACCCTTCCATCTGATTGGAGAATTCATCAGAATCTGCGTAATGAAACAATTGGGGTATATTTTGAGTGTGAAACATCTGATGCACTGATATTTCTGTGTCTTTTACCTCATTAAAAAGGATCAGATATACTGTGTATAAAAGACCATATCCCCAATTTTGGGTCCAGAATTTGATCGTTGTGCCATCTCCCAATGTTCTTGTCATAAAGCAGTCGCAGAAGTTTTGTAATTTGCTCAAAATTTGTTGAAAGAATTTGCATTCTGGCAAAGAGGAAGGTCTATCCATGTCATGTGCAGCTATAATAATTGACTTCCATAAATTTTGCGTTGGTTTTATCCAATACCAGTACCATTTTTCTAGAAGTGCATCATTGAATGTTTTTAGATCTATGATGCCCATCCCTCCAAGTTTCTTCGGTTTACAAACCAGTTCCCAATTTGCCAAATGGATCCCTCGTCCTTCCTCTGAATTTCTTTTCCATAAGAAGTTCCTTCTGATTTTGTCAATCTCATTTATTGTCCAGCATGGCAACTTAAACACGGACATGAAATAAGTTGAAATTGAAGAAAGGACTGAATTGGTTAGAACTACCCGACCTACTATTGACAATTTACTTGCTGCCCAACCTTGCAATCTGTTACTTATTTTTTGTATTAGAGTAACATATGTTGTTTTTGGTAATCTTTTATCAGAGAGTGGAAGGCCCAAGTAAATAAAAGGGAATTCTCCTCTTTTACATCCTAGAACTTCTGCGAGCTCCTGAGAAAGGTGCTGATTTTCCGTTGACGCCAGTAACTCTGATTTGTCCATATTAACTGATAATCCTGAAATTGCATGGAACACAGTCAAAATGATCTTCAGAGTCTGTGTTTTCCTTAGATCTGGTTTGATAAAAAAATAGTGAGTCATCAGCATAGTGCAGACATGGCTTCATTCCATCAAAAGGCACCTGCCAAGTTCCATTTTGAACCAGTTTGTCAAGCCATCTAGGTAGAAAGTCCATTGCCAATATTAGCAATAGAGGTGACATTGGATCTCCTTGCCGAACCCCTCTTCTCAAGTGAATTCTTTTACTCAGTAGACCATTGATAATGATTTGTGAAGAGCCTTTCAAAACACAGTTTTGTATCCATCCAATCCATTTACCAGGAAAGCCTATCCCTGTCAATACCTTGATCAAGAATTCTCAACTTAGTGTGTCGAATGCTTTATGAATATCTGCTTTAAATAGTGCCATTGGAATTCCTCTTTCCTTCGCCATTTGTACTACTTGCTGCGCGTACAAGAAGCCCTCTGTGATTTGTCGTCCCTTTACAAATCCTGTTTGATTGTGTTTGATCATCTGATGAATGAAAGGTTGCAGCCTGTTTGCTATGATTTTAGAGAACAATTTTTGAACCGAATGCACTAGACTTATTGGTCTAAAGTCTTTGGGTTCCCTTGCTTCTTCCTTCTTTGGGATGAGGATTATGAAAGAAGTATTAAGACCCTCCAAATCAAGATCATTGTTCATTACTTCTATCAGTACTGCCAACAAGTCCTTTATCATGACATCTTGAAATTCCTTGTAGAATTCGCCAGTAAATCCATCTGGTCCTGGGCTTTTGTTGTTTGGCAAGCTATTAATAACCGTTTGAATTTCTTCTGCTGTTATTTCCCTTGTTATATCCTGAAGGTCCAAATTGTCTGAGTACAAATTTGCCCAATTTATTGCTGGCATTTCTGCTGAATTATGCCTCATTAATCTTGCATAGAAATTCCAGAACACCCTTAGCTTTGCACCTTGACTTCTATGTTCCTGTCCTTCATATTCAATTATCTGAATGTTATTTGACCTTTTTTTGGAGGTTGCCACAGAATGAAAATAGGCAGTATTCTTATCTCCTTGAGCTTCCCATTTTAATTTAGTCCTTTGTTTCCAAAGCAATTCTTCAAGGACACTAAGCTCCACATATCTTCTTTTTACCTTGACCTTCACCCATTTTTCCAGAGACGTGATCTGTCTGACCTCCTCTACTTTTTCAATCCAACCCAAGAATTCTCTGCAAATCATTATTTGGTTTTTGATGTTCCCTATTTTTCCATTTGTCCAATCTTTGATTGCCTTTTGTACCCTAGAGAGCTTTATTTGTAAATCTGGCACTGTTGCTGCTGTCCCTGTTTCTTGCCAAATTGCCCTGACAAACTCCTTGAAAGAGTGCGACTGTAACCAGAAGTTCTCAAATCTAAAAAATAAGAATTTTTTAAATTTGGTTGAGGCAGTGTAGATAAGTGGGGTATGATCTGAGGATGTGTTTGGTAATGCTTCCTGTTTTGAATTAGGGAAATTGGTGCTCCATGAGTTGGATATTAAAAATCTATCCAATCTTGCCAGAGTGGGTTGTTCTCTTGTGTTAGACCAAGTGAATCTTTTACCTCTCATAGGTAAATCTATTAACTCCAATTCCATTATGAAATCTGCAAATTTTACAGACTCTCTCCAGTTTGCAGTATTGAGATTGTTTCGATCATGTTGCAATAATGTCACATTAAAATCTCCTCCAATAATCCATGGTGTATTGTCTGTTGGTCTAATTTGGGATAGTTCCTGAAAGAACTCTCTTCTAAGCTGCACATATGAAGGTCCATATACTGATGTTACCTGAAATTTATCTCCATTATACTGTAATGTCACTGTGACATGGAATGTTCCTTGTGAACTTTGTAGCAGGTCAAATTTTCTACCATTCCAGGCTACCAGAATATCTCCCTTAGTTCCTATTGCATCAAGGCTTACAAAGTCTCTTAGCCTCCTTCCACATGTTTCTGTGACTAATGTGCTGCTCATGCCATCTATTTTAGTCTCTTGAAAGCCTATTATGTCTGGTTTTTCAAGCAAAATCGTCTGCCTTATTGCAATTCTCTTTTCTTTATCGTTTAGACCTCTCACATTCCAGAAAATTATTTTAAGTTTAGAGACACAATCCATAGCTAAACATAATCATCTTAATATTCAAGGCACAGGGACTTATAAGTATAATCCCTTTGATACAAAAACTTGACCAAACTGCTTTCCTCAAAATACTTGCACCTCCTTTTCTTATTTCTTCCCTCCAGAATGATAACTCAAAAAACCGTCTTATAGACATGACAATTATGACCAGAACTCTAGACATACCTTTCCTTCTTAAGAGACCCTTACTATTGCCACAAAAAACCAGTTGCCTACCAGAACAACCCATAGACTCTATTGCAATTAACATATATTTAAACATAATAAATAACTCTTCTTACTAAACAAAATATAGACTTTCCCTAAAATAACTCTTTCATGAAGCTTCTGCACTTGGTATATCAAGTATTGACCATCTCGGCCACCACTTCTTCAATTGACTTGTCAATTTCCACTCCTGCCAGCTGCACCACCAGATTTGCTTGCTTTATCCTTAGAGGATTAAAAGATTGCAGATATGATAGCTTAGCCCCCTTCGGTTTATTGGCCTTCTTTTTGTAGGATCTCTTACCAGCACTGTACTTCACTTTATCCTTCTTTGCTCTGAGCCTCGCACTCCTTTTAATCCTGTCAGGTCCCACCAGTTCCAGTCCCAGATTGTCCTGTGCCCTTACTTCTAATGCCTCATTTGCTGGTATCACATGTTCAAATCCTGGAGGTGGACCTTCCAGCAATTCCTCTTCTTCAACAGTCACCACTACCTGATTCTCTGTGTCTGTTTCCTGAGATTGTTCATTTCCTCCCTGCACAGCCACCAGCACATTTTCCAGTCCTATCTCTTCTTCCAGTTCCTCAATTATCACCCCTCCTTTTCCAGCGGGTAGATTAAAAGCTTCCTCATAATTCTCCTTTCTAAACTGCAATAGCCTTTTTCAGACTATTCTCTTCCAGAGCTTGTTTCCTTCCCATTATAGTACTAATCATTTCAGAAATCATAAACAGACTATTATAACCTGTATGTTGAATCAGCTTCCATTTATCTTCAATCGTTTCCTCATTGCCATTGGGAGTACCAGCATTTTTCAGCCCTTCACCTAGTTCTGGTTTTTGATTAACTGTAGTACCATCTTCCTTCAACACTCTTGCCTCCAGGAGCTTCATTCGTAAGTTTTCAACCCATGGAGATGCTGTCATGTTCCAATTAGAATCAGAACTGGAAGGGGTCCTTTGATGCCTGGGTCCCCTGCTGCACTCTCCTCTTTTGACTCTTCTTACCTCCGGTGATCCTTCAGGATGTCCACGTGCCCTTCTTTGTTGATTGCCACCTTGGTCTCCCCCAGACCTATCATCATCATGACCTCCTCTTGGTGGTGGTGGAGGTGGTGCTTGTTGGTTGTCTAGCCATCCATCCATATGGACTCTGATTTTCTTCTTGTAGGGATTAACTCTGAGCTTTAGATGAAAAGGCACCTTTTCTGGTTTCTTACATGCCACCAACATTGTTAGGTATTCATAATTTCCATTGTTAAAATAAGGTGCCACTCTCAATGGATGCCCAAAACCAGAGACTAATGCATGCATATCAATCCTATTCCAATGTTGAAGGGGTGATCCATACAAATGAATTCTAGCCCTTCCCCCAAGTGGGTCAAAGGCCATCTGCAATTGAGGAGAATAAGGATGAAGTGCTATTTCAATGTTATTACCGATGTAGAAGTTAGCACGGTCAATGGCTATTCGAGCCATGTCCTCATTAGGGAAGATGAATAGGAGATCCCCAAAATCTTCATGAATGGTGAACACCACAAACTCAGTCGAATCGCAGTGAAATTGTCTTCCCATGCTTTCTGCAATTCTTCTCTTCAAGTAGGGATCATTTCGTCCAGGACCTGCAAAAACAAAGGCTGATCTTTCCAGGAATTTGTTGGCTGGACTAAGTTCTCCTCTTGGCGCCAGATAAACATCAAGAGAGGAAGGCCTGTGATGCCATATCAATCCTGGATCATTCATAGGCATAGTGGTCCAGTCTCTTGGAACAGCCATGCTATTGCCTGTTTTGGGAGTATGTTTAACAGGATTTTGAGGTTGAGAAGAAGTGTTTGTTTCCTTAGGAGGCATGGGTTTGGATTGAAGATGAGTGTTGGATTTATAGGCATCCTGATCTCTCCTGATGACCTTTGGCATTCTTTGAATCCTTGCTGGGCAGTCTCAAATAATGTGGCCTTCATTTGTACAATAAAGGCATCTCCTTGGATTTCTACAAGTCGATTGAATGTGACCTTTCAATAGGCATATGAAGCATTTTTGTTGACGTCTTAATTTAGATGCATGAATTTGAAGTGGCGCCTGTTGGTTTTTCCATGCTCTTGATGGCTTGTTAATTGCTCTATTTTTCCTTCTTGTGACTAGAGTCCAACCTTCATCATCTCTCTCTTGACGCTGTCCATCTTGATTCATTTTCTGAAAATCATTTGATTTAGACCGATGTACCTCCGTTGTCTTAGATTCCACTTGATGGCTCGTCTGGACTATACGAAGAATCGGGTATTGTCCTATCATGAGAAAATCTTGTAATTTATGTCCTGCCTCTGGCTCTCTCCAGATCGCCTGGTTGATCTTCGTCTCAGTGATTGATGTGTTTCTTGTTGACGTTTTTCCTTCTTCTCCTTTGTCTCCTTTGTCTTCTTTGAAATCGCCTTTTGGATCGCCTAGGGTTTCCGCTGCCATTCCCTCATAATACCCGTTGTATATATATATATATATATTTTATATGGAAATCATATTGAACGGTACAAGTTAATTATTTTGAAATTTGAAAATAAAAATAAAAATATGTATCCTTAATACTAGTCATATATGTGCTGACAGCCGTGAAAGTTACTCTATTATAATGATAAGATTTATTAACAATGTCATTGTTTTTTTTTAATTTATGGTTACGTAATTGGCAGCAACTAATTTAGAAATTTAAAACAATCTATTAAGTCTCTAAGTTTATGTCACCCAGGTTACGGTCAAATGGTAGTATTATAGTCTTATATATTGAAGATTTAGGAATTAAATTTTAGCATTAATCCAATACTGCTTTAGTTTGACTGGGTGTGCTTTTGAAGCAGTGTTTCAGTGTGTTTGAACGCTTAGCTTGTAATTTGTACTAACAAAAAAAAAAAAAACAAGAAAAGAAAAAGTCTCCAAGGTTAGTTAAGCTAAGTAATTCTTTTTTTAACCTATACTAGAACATCAAGCTAGGGGTACAAACGGATCAGATAGTGATAAAACTATATCTGCATTCGCTTTTAAATTTTGTATATCGACATCGGATATTAGACAGATACATATAGATACGGATCGGATATTTGTAGATATATACATATATTTTCACAATTTATGATAAACTATATAGTAGAGTTAGGCTGGGGTGCTATGGATAGCATAGTGGCCTCCCGTGCTACGGCTCAATATTTAAGTTTTCAAAATTCAAACGATCGATCGGAACCGTTCATTGTTTAATCCATATTGAAATGTGCTTGGAGACCAAATTTTACATTTTTTGGAATTTTTTTACTATTTATTAAGCATTTTTGAAACCGCTATTTTTCAGTGGTGCAGAATTTTAATAAAAACAACGATTTTGAAACCATCTTAATAAATAACAAAAAAATTCCAAAAAATGTAAAATTTGGTCTCCAAGCACATTTCAATATGGATTAAACAATGAACGGTTCGGATCGACCGTTTGAATTTTGAAAACTTGAATATTGAGCCGTAGCACAGGAGGCCACTATGCTATCCATAGCACCCCAGCCTAACTCCTATATAGTATATATCTATATTTGAATACGAATAATTAAAATTAAAAATCATATCCATATCCACACGGATATTCGAATATCTATATCTAATTTTTTAATACGGATACGGATACAGTGGGATAATATAACCCATCCGTTTCAAGCATATTAATATTAAGCATTTTGCTTGACAGCTTTCTAGTTGTCTTAATTATTAGCCCTTTATCTAGTCACATGTAGTTATAATATTTGACCTGGCATAGTTGTAACATCATGGAATTAATACCTACTTTTTATTTCCATGGTCAACATCATGGAATTAATACCCACTTTGGCTGTTTCCATGGTCAACAATCAACATAAGGTATATTATTTAAATAATTGGCTACCTTATGCAATTATCAACCTATAGATTAGCTGATATATATAAACCTGCTAAGGTGCTACGCATAGTATAGTATATAAGGCCTCCGTGTAATGGTTTAATATTCGACTTTTCAAAATTCTAACGGTCGATCTGAACCGTTCATCTTGTTCTCCATATTAATATGTGTTTGGAGACCAAATTTTACATTTTTTGAAATTTTTTTACTATTATTTTAGATTTATTGAAAATCGCTATTTTTTTATGGTCCAAATTTGCTAAAAACAGCGATTTTCAATAAATCTAAAATAATAGTAAACAAATTTCAAAAAATTAAAAATTTGGTCTCCAAACACATATTAATATGAGGAACAAGATGAACTGTTACATTCCGAAATTTTAAAACATGATTAAATGGATAAATCGATCATTTGACTTAAATAAAAAGTTTAATTAAGTTAAACAATCGTTCAGAAATTTTCTGACTGACTAAAACGAAACTAAAATTTCATAATATAAATAATGTATGAAATTATGTATAATAAAATTTAGAGATTTAGAAATAAAATAAAATATATCACTAGGAATAAAATTATAATTATTCGGTAAATCAGAAACTTAGAAAACCCGTTACAATTCTTTTTAAGTTTTAGGAAAGAAGAAATTTATTTAATTAGATTCGTGTAAATAAATAAATAAATTGAATTCCAAATAAGAGCATAATTATACGAAATTATTCGTACAATTGGATTTTAGAATTTATAAAACTAGTTCATTTAGGAATTTTAGAGAGTTAATGGAATATATAAAAATTATATAAATTGAGAACGAATTATTCGAATCTTAAATTGAGAGATAAATACACAAATTATATGTACAAAGATAGTTACAAAAATATTATCAACTTTCGATTCGAATTAGAGTAGAAACGGATTTCTTAAACCAATTAAATGACCTTATTGAAATTCTGGAATTGTTTGGACCTTTGGATTTAATCTAACACGGATCTTAAATATTGTAATTTAAATGCTGAAATTATATCAACCTCTCATCTTGATCCAGGACGAATCTTGAAGCAGCCCATTTAAATCCCCCCCCCCTCCCTTCTCTCTTTCTCTCCTCTCCTTCCCAAACCGTGATAGCCCCCCCCCACCCGCCCCCTTCTCTGTTCTACGCCAAAACCCCAGGGGGCTCCGCCCCTCCCCTCTCCCGTCGCTGGCGAACCCCGCCAGACCCATCCCTTTGCTCTCCTCTCTCTCTCCTTCTCAGTTCAGAAAACCCCCGCCCCTCCTCCTCTTTCCCCACCCCCCTTCCCTCCCATGAAACCCTAGTTTCTAAGGTTGAGGTGGTGCTGCCTCGATGCTCGGCTTGGTGCTGTCTGGTGCTTAGTTGGAGCCGGTCGTTCTTTTCCCAATCCATCTTGTGATAACTCAATCGGGTAAATTGATCGAATTTTGTCGTTGCACGAGTTGTTGATTTTCTCGGCAAGGATCTGACTTGGGTTGTGTGCCTTATTCTCATGGCTGCCCCCTTCCTTTTTCTGTTCTGGTTCGCTCAGACCAGTGTGTGTAGGTGCTTGTGTTGCTTCGACTTGGTTGATGCTTGACTGGTACCGTACCAGTACCTGTTCTGGTCTGTTCTGTGGTGCTGATTTCTTGTTTGCCTTACTCCCTGTGACTATTCTGTTTTGCTGGTTCTGTTGTTGTGGCCCAAAAACTTGATGGTTCCAAAGGGTATGGTGCAAAGTTTCAGTACAATAAGATGTACATTTTAAACCTTTAACACGCGTTTGAGTTAAATTGCAAGTGCACAATTCTATCAAAGTAGTATTTTAGGTATCGATCCACAGGGAGTACAATAAAAACTTAGTTCAAACTTTAGTAATAAATTTTAGAAAATAAAATAAAGTAAAGTGCAATAAAAGTAAATTGGGGGGTTTGTTCTAACAATTCCTAAGGTTGGGTTCAATACCCAAAAGAAAGGAGTTTGAAACAATAATTGTAAATAAAAGTAAAAGAAAAGAATTGATTTGCTTTCAAGATTTAGAGATATAGGGGTATTCGGTCTACAATCCCTTGTTAACTCTATTAATTCGGTATTTGTTTGAATTCATGTATGATTTGACGAGGTTTCTAACCTAATATGTTATTAAGGGTTACTTTCGTAAATTAATAACATGCCTAGGTAACTCGAACTTCTCAATGAAGTTCCCCACCCTAGCTACCTAGACCTATAAGCTCTTGTTAGTCTCTTCTCTCCTCAAATATTGGTACTTCGCAATTAAGTCCATCATACCAATACCCGATTTGAATTGAGATGTCCTAATTAGAGTTTGACTTCACAATTAGATTCTTCACCAAATTCCTAACCTTAATTTCTATAGTTCCGGCTTAGATTAAATTGGTTACAATCTTAACCTAAACCTAAGGTATTTGCATTCATAGTTTGGTATTATCCTATTGATCACAGTCAATTTTGATTCTTTCGAATCCAAAACGAGATACTACAATTCAAGTACTAACTATGTAATTAATACAAATTATTAAATCACAGAAATTAACAATCAAATTCCATAAAACAATCATAATAAAAACAAATAACCGAATAAAATAGAATTAAACAAGTTCATGCATTGACCTAAATCCCTAGAGAGAGAACTACTCCCTCATGGAGAGATCCATTACAAAAATTAGCAAAAATAAGAAGAAATGTAATAAAGAAATGATTACACCCTTTATTTGATCAAAGCCCTCAATCTTGCCGACTTCTTGCTCAGGATATCCTTATTCTCATTGCTTGAAAGCTTTCCTTACTTCAGAATTTATCGCTAATAATTGTGTGTGTGTGTAGAGAGAGAATGAGAAGGGAAGAGATGATGGATGGGAAGAGATGATGGATGGGATGAGATGAGATGAGTGTGGATGATGATCTTTGCGAAGAGATGCCTTGAATGAAGAATGAACCCCCTCTTTTATAGCCAAGGACCATGCCCAATTAAGAGCCTAGAAAGTGGAGTTAGTGGATGTTATATTTGAATTATTTTTCAAGATTGTCTTGTCCACATGTGGCTGTTAAAACGCATCCATGATGCACCAAAAATAGAAAAACTGTCAGAAACGTGCAATTTTGGCTTTCTGCGGGTCCAGTGCGGGTTCTCCAGGCCGCACTGCAGGTGGGCTGATCCGCACTGAGAAAAATTTTAGTTTTTAGTTTCTCATGTTGTAGATCTTCTTGCTAGCTTTCCAAAAAGTGGTCATAAGCCTTAATCGGAGTTACGAGTCAAAAGTTATGACCGTTTCAAGTTCAAACTCTATTTTTGGCTGACTGCTACAGTGCGTCCACACTGCAATCCGCATTGCTACAGTACCATCCGCACTGGGATCCACACTGCGTCCTCACAATCCGCACTGCTACAGTACCATCCGCGCTGGGATCCGCACTGCGTCTTCACAATCTGCACTGCGGATGCATCGAGATCTGCACTAGGCTTGAACTTTTCATGTGCGACCAGAGTGCGGCTGCATCGAGATCCGTGCATCCGCACGGATTTTGATGTATAGCTTATTATACCTTTTTAAAATTGTCGCGTGTCCAGAAATTCATCTAAGTACTTATTTTGGCCATATTCCAAACCGTGTGTTCGCAGTGGGCATTTTTCTTCGGTTTTTCTTCATTTTTCTTCATTTCCTGTAAGTTAAAACCAAGCAAACGTAGTAACTTAATCCTAGGTGTAATCTATTCACTTTATATTCAAAATACAAGATATTTTGTGTTATTTCCTGATAAAAATCAGATCGAATATATATATAATTTAGGCCTATCAGGCCTTGCCTGTTCTGTTGTGCTTGTTTGCTTGACCTGTTGGCTGTTTCTGGTTCGCTGGTTGCTGGTGTGCCTGTTCTGATCTGACCTGGTGCTTGTTTCTGTTTTGCTGATCTGGTTGCCTTGTTTTGTCTTCCTGTTTTGCTGTTGTTTGTTGATGCCTTGTTGAGGCTGTTTGACCTGTGCTGTGGTGTTGTTATGCTAATTTGCGAAGTGCTGGTACCAGTGGTACCAGCCCAGTAGACTGCTGGTACTGTGCTGATTTTGTGTGTGTATACCTGCCCTTGACTTAACAGGGACCAAAAATGTAAATAAATTAAATTGAGGGTTGTTTTGTGCAAAATACAAGCCTTGGGAATTTTGATAAAAATAAGGGGAATGAATTGTAAATTTTAAATAGGAGGCTTAAACCTTTACTAAATTATGGGTCTTTAATTCAATTGAATTGGAATAAAATAATTGATACGTCAAATGGACCAAAGTGTAATAAGGTGAAAGTTTATATAAGGGTCGACCATATATGTAAATTTGGAATTGGACTTGAATTAAAATGATTATAAATGAGCCGGAAGGTATAAAAGAATTGACAAATTAAAAGACGGCTTTTGGAATTTAAGTTTTCATAATGTAACCGAACTAAACCAAATAAACATATAATATAGGTGTAAGCTCAGTCGAGCAAGATTTCGCGAGGCAATTCGAGACGCCTGATCTTTAAATTAAGCGGTACGCTCGTCATACTAAGGTGCGGGATTCTTGGACTTGTTTGATACTTTATTTTCAGGAATTAAACTGTTTATTCGTTTGTCATGTTGAATGATTAATTGTTGCATATTTTGGAATTCATGTTGCATATTGATTCTTGCATAACTGAGAATTAATTGAATTGTTAGGCTAAGGTTAATTGGCATGTTGGTATGGTTATTATTTGATTAGTTCTATTAATTGTTCTTGATGTGAATGAATCTGCCAGACAGACCTATTTAGGTGGCTGGATAAGGTGACGTGACCTATCTGTTGACCTGTGTTTATGAATTTGCCAGACCGACCTATTTAGGTGGCTGGATAAGGTGACGCTGCTGACTTATGCGTTGACCTGTTCGAATTTGCCAGACCGACCTGTTTAGGCAGCTGAATGAGGTGACGCTGCTGACTTATGCGTTGACCTGTGAGAATTTACCAGACCGACCTATTTAGGCGGCTGGATGAGGTGACGCTGCTGACTTATGCGTTGACCTGTGAGAATTTGCCAGACCGTTCTGTTTAGGCGGCTGGATAAGGTGACGCTGCTGACTTATGCGTTGACCTGTGATGATTTTGTGAGGCTGACCTATATGTGTGGCTTTGATATATTTGCTTGAGATTTAGCAAAGTTGACCTGTATAGGTAACTTTGATTCCGTGTGATTGCATTTGTCAAGTTGACCTGTATTGGTGACTTGTAACCGGACTTTAGGAAATGGTTAAGCCAAACAGCAATTGCAGATGGGTGTCTGATAAAGGGTCCAGCTTGGTTGGCCATCTGTAGGCGTCTGTAACCCTACAGATGTGGGTTTGATAACGGTTCAGCTCGAAAGAACATCTGTAGTTGCTACAAGCCCTAATGAATTGAGTTATGAATCGAGTTAAGCCAAATAATTATGTTGTGTTTTGAAACTCATATTGTAAATTCCGTGAACTGTGTTTCAGGTTGATAAATTGTTGTCGAGTAGTGGCATTCTGTTATTGATGATTACTTATATATATCTGTTTTGCGTTGTTTATTGTTTGGGTTTCATTTTTGAATATAGAGTTTGATTGCAAGTCCAATAGTCTGAACTGTGGCAAATTCGCACTAAGAATTTATTCTCACCCCCTCTCCCTGATTATTTTCAGGTTTATTTTACGGATGCAGCAGATGAGGATATTGGTAATGCATATAAAAGATCCACTGCCTTGCGTGTATATGTGATAGATACACGCGGCAGGCTGTCAAACTCGGTGGATTTGAGGTGTGACATGAACGGTTCGGATCGACCGTTAGGATTTTGAAAAATCAAATATTAAGTTGTTGCACAGAGGAGAGCTATGCTACGCGTAACATACTAGCATATTTCCTGATGTATGTGTGTGTGTGTATATATAGCATACGGAAGAAAGGGATCAACCTACGGAATCTAGTTATGCCGATCTCTCTTTTTTATTTAGAGCAATAAACAAATAAAATTATATATTCTTACAAAATGTTTAAAACTAGCAAATTAATTATGACATGTTTCAAAATTAAGAACTTAGTGCAATGATATAAACTCCGTAGAAATATAGATTTAATTCTAAAAAAAAAAAATATTTAGAGATGTTGAAATTTACCGAACCCTTTAATAAAATATAAATCATGACATGGATCAGGCTATCGCTATCGTCACCACCGTTGATGAAATTAATCTCTTTTCGTTGAGACCAATCAAGTATGCGACATTCTTTGAATTTAAATAATCAAATATTATCGTATATTGCAAAGCAATTGAATATAGTAAATTAGAGTATTAAATGGTATGATGCGTGGAAGTTGGGGATTGAGAATTAGACTTAAAGAGAATTTAATGCATTACGAAATTATGGAAGTAAAAACTCGATCGTTATTAAGATGACATCATGGCAAATAAATATCGATTGATTTAGTTTCACTACAAGAATTTGTTTTAAAGTTGTAGATATAATATATATATATATATATATATATATATATATATATATATATATATATATATATATATATATATATAGAGTTAGGCTGGGGTACTATGAATAGTATAGTGACCTCCCGTGCTACGGCTCAATACTCAAGTTTTCAAAATCCAAACAGTCAATCCGAACCGTTCATTGTTTAATCCATATTGAAATGTGCTTGGAGACCAAATTATATATTTTTTGGAATTTTTTTGCTATTTATTAAGATGGTTTCAAAATCGTTGTTTTTCTTAAAATTCTGCACCACTAGAAAACAGCGGTTTCAAAAATGCTTAATAAATAGTAAAAAAAATCAAAAAAATGTAAAATTTAGTCTCCAAGCACATTTCAATATGGATTAAACAATGAACGGTTCGGATCGACCGTTTGAATTTTGAAAACTTAAATATTGAGCCGTAGCACGGGAGGCCACTATGCTATCCATAGCACCCCAGCCTAACTCTATATATATATATATATATATATATATATATATATATATATATGAGGGATCGGATGACTTTTTTTTTTTTTGTGACATCGGATGACACTGTGCATTTTCAAAATCCAAACCGTTCAATTTGATGGATGTGTTAAAATATGCTTGCAGATCAAATTTTATATTTTTCTGAATTTGTTTACTATTTATTAAGATGGGTACAAAAATTCAATAGTCTGAATATAGCGATTTTGTTAAATACTTAATAAATAGGAAAAAAATTCAAAAAAATGTAAAATTCGACCGTTTGGATTTTGAAAACTTGAATATTGAGCCGTAGCACGGGAGGCCACTATGCTATCCATAGCACCCCAGCCTAACTCTATATATATATATATATATATATATATATATAATATTATATGAATAGATTATCTCCCATATCTTATAAGTTCATTGATATTTATATTTAATGTTTTAATTAATATTTATATCTTAGAAGTTTATATATCTTAATTATCCGATCATTATTCGTTTTATATCCGTATTCGAATCTGTATCTGTATCCATTGGATTTGATTTTGAATTTTGATATCTGTTTACTATCCATATCTGTATTCGTATCCGCTCATTATCCGACAGATGCGGATATAGTATCATCATTATCAGCTCCGTTTTCACCCCTATGGACACATCATCATATAGAAATATATATTTACTGGGAGCAAAAAAAAAATGCTTTTGTAAATCTTTAATTTAGTAAATTTTTAATTCATTGAACTATTTATCTCGGCCTGTGCAACATAGATTAATTAATCATGTCAACAACTAATTCCCTTCTCTGTCGAATGAGACTTTTGTTAGCATAATAGGATTTCATGCATTCTACCTTGACATGTGATTTCCAGCTATACAAAAGCATCAAATTTTTTTTATAATTTAAATTAGTTAGGAGGTCAATTAACCCTCCTCCCCTCCTCCCCACCCCTCCCCCCCCCCCCTCCTCAAATTAGGGGTGCAAACGGATCGGATAGTAGTAAAATCATATTCGTATTTGTTTTTATTTTTTAATACAATTACGGATCGGATATTAAAAATAATACGAATATGAATATCCGCTTTGTACAATAATGAATAATATAATTGTTTTCACAATATATATTAAACTATATAGTATATATCTACTATTCGGATACAAATAATTAAAATTTAAAATTATATCTGTATCCGTATAGATGTTCCAATATCGAATATCCATATCTAATTTTTTAGAGTAAAGCTAATATACACTTAAGTGTACCAATGAATCCATACACTTAACCCTAGGACCGTACGATTAGCTTTGAGATTCGACTATTAAAGAATCTACACATATCTCAAAGCTAATCGTACGGTCCTAGGGTTAAGTGTATGGATTCATTGGTACACTTAAGTGTATATTAGCTTTACTCAATTTTTTAATACGGATTCAGATACGATCAGATAATATTTAACCCGTTTGCTATAAGTTGCTGCTATATATGCTAGGACAAAAAAATAATGTTTGATATCCAACTTGTAATTGTAGTATGTTATTAATTTACTTAAAAAAAATCTTAAATTCAAAAAATGACGAACAAAATATAGTGAGAAATATATCACATTTTCCCATCACTAAAAATGATACAGTATTGTGGCAACTAAATTCCGGTGATATATATATTTTTTTTTAGATTGTCATATGCTAGGTTTAAAAAAATGAGTTTTTTTCTAAATTTGTACTTAATATTTAAAATAATTATAAATTTTGTTTCATACTAAAATTTAAATTTTGTTCAACAAAAATTCTGGTTCCGCATTTGCAGTGGAGTCCACGATGATGGAGCTTTTTAAGGAGAGAACATTCTCATAGGAGAGTCTCTCTTTTAAACCGAACCGACCGTTTGAACAGCCCTAGGCGAGATCAGGATTCAGGGGGTAGCTTCACAAATTATTAGATACTGCTTTTTTGGCTTCAAATTAGGTGCTGTCTGCCCCGAAATTTTTATTAATAGAAAAAAAGAATTAAAATATCGAAATACAATATTACTGTTCGTTTTTATCGAAAAATAGGTATGACGGGTTGTGAGAACCCGTTCCACCGGACGGGTCTAATTAATCCATCCCGATTACTCCATAACAATGCTTAATCTGTCGTAATTAATTCACCGTAAAAAAAAAAAATCCGGACGGGATGTGGTGTCCAGTTCGGGCGCAAAAAAAAATAAAAAGGCAATAGCTCGGACGGGGAAATTAAACCCGTCCGAGATTTATAGTGATATTATTACATTATATTATTATATTAATATACTTATAATATTATATTATATTATATATATATTTTTTATATTATATTATTATATGAGTGAGTCTATGGTACTATGCATATTACGATTTGGCACCGTGCTACGGTTCTATATTCAAGTTTTCAAATTCTAACAATCGATCCGAACCGTTCATCTTGTTCTCCATATTAATATGTGTTTGGAGACCAAATTTTAAATTTTTTGAACTTTTTTTACTATTTTTTTAGATTTATTGAAAATCACTGTTTTTGGACGATGCCAACCCGTGATATGTATAGTACCATAGACTAAGGGTGTTCAAATGGTTCGGTTTATTTGGTTTTGATCCGAACCGGTAAGATTCGATTTAAATGGTTCGGTTGTTCGGTTGAATTGGTTCGGTTCGGTTGATTTTGTGACTTAGTTCGGTTTAAATGGTTCGGTTCGGTTTTGATTTCTCAAAACCGATTAAACCGAACCGACTGATTTTATTGATTGGGTCAAGACTTCTAGTATTATTTTGGTTCATTAATCAAAACCAAAGTTTAAATTGGTTATTAATCAAAACCAAAGTTTAAATTGAGTATTATAGATGTATTGAGTTTTGATTTTTGAGAAAGTTCGGTTCAACCGAACAAACCGAAGTTTAAATCAGTTTAAATGGTTCGGTTTTAATTCGGTTTGCTATTTTAGTTCGGTCGGTTCGATTGGATTTTCAAACTTCGGTTTGAAGTTCGGTTTAAACTGAACCGACCATTTGAACACCCCTACCATAGACTCACTCTTATTATATTGAGTAAAGCTAGGGTGTGATATGTTCACCAAGAGAGTTTGATGAGCACAACTCCAAAAGTTCATCGGATTGACTTCTTACGCTGAATCCAAATCATTGAAATCCATGTACTTCTAAGTGATGCATATACATGCAAAATTTTGAAAGTTTCGAGTTTATTTGCTACAAAGTGAAATAATCAAAGAAATAATAAAAAATAATAATATAATATAAAAAATATATATAATATATATTATAATATTATAAGTATATTAATATAATAATATAATATAATATAATATTATATAATATAATAATAATATCAGTATAAATCTCGGACGGGTTTAGTTTTCCCGTCCGAGCTGCTGCCTCTTTTTTTTTTTTTGCGTTCGGACGGGACGTCACAACCCGTCTGGATTTTTTTTTTCTGTACAGTGGATTAATTATGGCGGATTACGCACTGTTATGAAGTAATCGGGACGGGTTAATTAGATCCGTCCGGTGGGACGGGTTCTCACAATCCGTTATACTTATTTTTCGATAAAAATCAACACTAATACCGTATTTCGATATTTTAATTATTTTTTTTCTATTAATAAAAAATTCGGGCTG
This sequence comes from Carex pumila, assembly GCA_033356055.1. NCBI lineage: Eukaryota > Viridiplantae > Streptophyta > Magnoliopsida > Poales > Cyperaceae > Carex > Carex pumila. The sequence goes on along the minus strand of JARJHM010001098.1, from coordinate 22,812 downwards.
TCTGCCTGTCTCTAACCTACTTTACACGAAAGTTCTCAACAACTTTTTACCCAGGGATCATGTACTATGCAGTATTTACCAGTTGTAAAAAATGTCTGTTTATATCAGTGTTTTAAAATACAGTTTTGTTCATGCATGTAGAAAGTCACTACATACTACATATATGAATTTTCATGCAGATTTATATATGCAGATTTTAAAATAAAAATTCACGTATATATATATATATATATATATATATATATATATATATATATTTATATTCATATATTTAAATTTATTTTCACATAATGACATAATCAACAATAATTTTTTCACATAAATTCTAATTAAAATAGAATCAAATTATCAAATTAATCAACCATATGCCGCATATTTGGGCCGCATGGCCGTTTTCAGTCCGCATGGCCGCATATTCGGGCCGCATGGCCATTTTCAGTCCGCATGGCTGCATATTCGGACTGCATATACGGCCGCGTGCTCAAAACTGTATGGGAGGACCGCATGGCCATTCTGAGCACGGCTGCTGACTACATAAGCATATGCGGCCGCATTTTAAAACACTGGTTTATACCGATTAATCAGTTGATTAGACGGTAACTAAATTGTTGTGAATTTTTTCAATAAATCGATTAATTATTTTTAATTATTTTTAATTATAACCAATTATTTTCGATTACTACCAATTAATCGCTTGACCATCCTGTCCGTCCGCATACTATATTTTCAACACTGCTATATATATAATATGGACAGCTCTTCTATTTGGATTTAATTAATTACCATCGCACATGTATAATTTACATCGCCCGTTAACAGAACATTTATTTAATTATTTTACATGAAGAGCTGCGTTGAAAATAGTATGTGATAGAAGTGATGTATTTACAAATAAGATTTTGAATTAATTTAGCATATAGAGTTAGTATAAATATATTTATATATATATATATATATATATATATATAATGAACGTAGTAAAATTTACTTATAATTTTTTTTGTAAAAACTAATGATTTGAGTTATTTTATATAAATTAATTTCAAAAACTAATAAAATTTATATGTAAACGCATTACTTATGAAATAGACCGATTTCAATATTTTGAATGGGTCGTTTGATGCCAATTTGATCGGTTTTGAAGCTTCGTGACCTTCATAACATCCTAATTCTACTCAAAATTTGATTTGTTTTGATAGTGTAATTTGCCACGTTAAGCGTGAAATTAACATCAAAATTAATTAGTTGATTGCTAAATTTGTTTTATAAGCCGCTACAGCCAATTAGACGTCTACAAAGACAAACTAGGAAGTATAAATTCAAAATTTATACCATTAAGTATAATATATTATTAAGCTAAATCAAATCTCATGATGATATTAACAATAACTATAATTAACCTTAACTACTAGCACTAGTGGAGAACATACAATTAGTGTCGCCTTAAAAAACCGACACTAATACTTTAGTATCGGTTGTTTACAAAAAACCGACACTAATAATATTAGTGTCGGCTATTTATATGTAGGTGACACTAATAACTGAGAATTAGTGTCGGCTTTTTATAAGCAGCCGACACTAATGTATTAGTGTCGGCTATTTATAAACAGCCGACACTAATTCTTAACAATTAGTGTCGACTATTTATAAACAGCTGACACTAATTCTCAGTTATTAGTGTCGCCTATTTATAACAGCCGACACTAAAGCTAAAAAAATTTCATTTTAAGTCCCGCGCACCTCTTTCAAACGCACGCCTAGGGTTTAAAAACACTCTTCTCTCCGATCTGATCTTCTCAAACCTAGCGATCTTCTCTCCAATCTGATCTTCTAGGCGAATACCATAAGATGTGACAGGAGGAACTCCACAGGAACTTCACGCTTCTCTCCGATATGGTCCTACGCATGCTTCACGAAAAGGGGCATAACTTTTGATCCGTCCGTCGGATCGGGCTGAAATTTTGACAGGAACTCCACAGCCCAAAGCCGCACGAGAAACAAATCTATAGATTTGTTTCGTCATTCGCGCGCTCAGATTCGCGATCCGAGTCTTCCTTCATGGAGTTTTCGACCTTTCTTTATAATTTGTGAGTTTTTAGGGTCTTTTATGCATCTTTTATGTATCTTTTATGTATTTTCTGTTTTAGGGTTTGTATGATATTTTATTTAGGGTCTTTTATGTATTTTATGTTTGAGAGTTTGTATGATAACAATAAATGAGCAATTTGGATGATATTTTATTTAGTGAGTGTTATTTGTAAATTATGATGAATTATTTGATATCTTTGTTTTATATATGGTTCAGCAAAAATATATGAGCATTCCAGAACAAAATTTTTCATTTTTAGAATTTTCTATGATTTATAGTGAATTTTTGAAATTTATTTTAAAAAAAAAAACATTAGTATCAGCTATTTATTAAATGGCCGACACTAATAAGTATTAGTGTCGGCTATTTATTAAATGGCCGACACTAATACTTATTAGTGTCGGCTTTTTAATAAATAGCCGACACTAAAAGTTAGTATTAGTGTCGGCCATTTAATAAATAGCCGATACTAATGTCTTATTTTTAGTATCGGCTATTTACAAAGTATTAGTATCAGTCCGATTAGTGTCGCCTAATGTCCGACACTAATACCCATAAACAGCCGACACTAATTCCAAGTTCTCCACTAGTGTAGGTAGTCACTACCTAGTTTATAAAAATATATATATAATTAACCATTTTTTTATTTATGGTTTATTATTTAGATAATATTATATGTAATATATTTTATTCTAACTAATTGTTCATATTAATTTGTAGAGAAATCAATGGGAGAGCATAATTTGGGGGTAAATTTTTATTTAATCAACCACATTTGATCTGCTAAGCGCATTAATAATTTTTACAACATTGATTTTTAGAGGCACATATTATATTGTCGATTTCACTAACAAGTGGCTTTTCAAATTAATTGTTAAATTAATTTCAATTGTGCTTAAATAAATTACAAAAAAAAGTAATAAAAAAAATGTCATCCAAAAACTGTTACTTGTGTTATATGTATCAAAAAGTTAGCCTTTGTGATAATTTTTAATAACAAATATTCCAAATTAAAAAAGCTGACTTTGATATATATCTATAGAGAGAGAGAAAGAGAGTGACTAATATGCATTCGGTTGCATATGGACCGAAGTGCTTACGGTCCAAATTTAATTTTTCAAAATTCAAACGGTCGATCTGAATTACAACAAGTTACCACAATTATTTTCTATATTTTCAAAATCCAAATTGTTGATCCAAACCGTTAGATGTGATCTCTACAATAAAATGTACTTGGAGACCAAATTTTACATTTTTTTTGAATTTTTTACTATTTATTAAGATGGGTACAAAAACTAGCTAAATTCAGACCATTGGATTTTGAACCCATCTTAATAAATAGTAAAAAATATTCCAAAAAATATAAAATTTGATCTAGAAGCACATTTTATTGTGGAGATCATGTTGAACGGTTTGGATCAATTATTTGGACTTTGAAAATGTAAAAAATAGTTATGGTAACTTAATCCCTCTATATATATAGAGAGAGAGAGAGAGAGAGAGTGTGTTGGGTTATAGTGCTTCGTGAAGTAAAGCGAGTGTTTTACTCCACACTCATATTTTATAATTTTAAAGTTTAAAACGTCGATCGGAACCATTCAAGTTAATCTCCATATTAAATTGTGCTTGGAAACCAAATTTTACATTTTTTGGAAATATTTTACTGCTTTTTTCAGAATTTTTGAAAATCACTGTTTTTCAAAAATTTATGAACTAAAAAAAACAGCGATTGTAAAAAATTCTAAACAAATAGTAAAAAATTCTCAAAAAATATATAATTTAGTCTTCAAGCACAATTTAATATAAATATTAACTTTGAATTGTTTTGATCTACATTTTGAACTTTAAAATCACAAAATATAAATATAAAATAAAACACTCACTTTATTGTGCAAAACAACGTAGCCCAACTCTCCATATATATATATATATATATATATATATATATATTTGCCATCTCCAATTAAAAGAAAACGGAGAACAAAATCAATTCTTAACCAATGGAATCATACAGCTTTTTTCGGTAGTTTTCGACTGTACATGCACTGGGCAACTTGCCAGACCGAACTTCATCAGCTCAATAAATTAATGAAACTAAATGACTTCTAATTATTACTCAATTTTAAATAACAATAGAAACAAAATTATAGCGGGAACCAATAATTGTAGGCACCAAGTCAACTCTCTCTAATCCAACCAACCAAAATATGGCATCCATTCCTCTCTCTAATTGCGGCTGTGCCCTTTCACGCTATCAAACAATTCCAATCTTCTGTCTCCTTGATGAGTTCACATACAAGCACTAATGTCTATCATCTTCATCGTTCTTCCACTCTTCTTCCATTTTCATGGTACCTATGCCGAGGCCCCTGTCTATATCGAATACATGTACCCGACAATTAGCGTATCGAGCCTCCTCTACATCAAATCCTATGGCACTTTTCTTCAATCTCGTAACAGCAATTTTGAAGCCCAGGTATACAAGCCAGGCACACAACAGACACGACTTTATTTATCGGTATTGCATGTCCCGACTGGAACGGTGGTTTGGACCGCCAATCGCAATGAGCCAATGCCCGATCGAGAGAGCCGGGTAAACCTTACACCAGAAGGGTTAATGGTCGGTTACTCAAATGGTGATGTGCTATGGTCTACCCCTTCCTTCAAATCTAATGTTTCTGCATTACAACTTCTTGACACAGGCAATTTAGTGTTGCTCGATATGACCAACAACACGCTCTGGCAGTCATTTGATCACCCGACAGATACGCTGATCTCGGGCCAACTCCTCCCTGCAGGGTTATATCTTTCTTCCTCTGTTGCCTCTGACTCAGATCTCAGTCAGGGCGATTACAGGCTCAATGTCACTTCAAATGATGCCTTACTAAACTGGATGGGTTCCAGCTATTGGCAGTTTTCAAATGAAACAAGCACTGTCAAGAACAGAGATGCATCGGTTGCGGTTGCACTTATGGCCAGTAACGACTCTGGCATTTACCTCCTTGCACCAAATGGAGATGTTGTCTTTCAAATCCCATTGCCAGTGGCACCATTTCGTATAATACAATTGGGCTCAGATGGCCAACTTAAGATAAAGAGTTATCCTGCAGCGAACTCTTCGAACTCTCTTGCAAATGTGTTTGTGGCACCAAGAGATAGTTGTGACTTGCCGTTATCCTGTGGGCCCCTCGGCCTATGCTCGCTCTCGGGTAACTCCTCCAGCTGCAGCTGCCCACCTCAGTTTGGATCCTCTGTTCAATCCAGTGGATGCACACCAAACGAAGGTATGCTTATGGCCTCCAATACTTCATGTGCTAGATCACATATATCTTATATGTTTGCCGGAAGTGGGATTACATATTTTGCAAACAAATATAGGAACCCAGTAGCCTCTGGAATAAACATGCCCAATTGCCAGAATCTTTGTTCAAGCAATTGCTCATGCTCGGGATATTTCTTTGACATTTCATCCCAATCATGTTTTCTTTCGTTACAACAATTTGGATCCCTTACCAACTCAAGCACAAGGGAATCGGCAAATTTCTTGGCATACATCAAGATACATAGATCAAAACAATCACTTAACTCGTCATCTAAAAACAATGTGGCAATTTTGACTCCATCCATCATTGCCTTTGTGCTGGTACTAGTTGTTGGAGTGTCTTTTATTATGTGTTATCGAAACAAGCAAAACAAAAAAATAAAAGTGACCAGAACGTTTAATGCAAATGGCAACTCGAGAGCAATATCTGATTCGGATTACCTATTCTCAGAAAACGGTGATGATACTGATGAGATATTGATACCAGGTTTACCGACAAGGTTCACTTGTGAGCAAGTCGAAGAGATAACCAGCAATTTCCAGACAAAGATAGGTTCTGGTGGATTTGGTTCAGTGTATAAAGGAGAATTAACTGACAAAAGTGAAGTTGCAGTGAAGAAGATAGGAGGAGTTGGTGTGCAAGGGAGGAAAGAATTTTGCACAGAGATCGCCGTAATTGGGAATATTCACCACGTGAACCTGGTTCGATTGCGTGGCTACTGTGCCGAGAGCTCACACCGGCTATTGATTTATGAATACATGAACCGCGGGTCAATTGACCAGTCTCTGTTCAGGCTGACCGATAAGTTACTAAACTGGTCTGAAAGAATGAACATAGCAATCGGTGCGGCCCGTGGGATTGCATATCTGCACTCCTGTTGCCAACCTAAAATCCTGCATTGTGACATTAAGCCTGAGAACATTTTGTTAAATGATGACGGTCATGTCAAGATAGCAGATTTTGGTCTTGCCAAACTGATTACACCAGAGCAGTCTGTTTTGTTCACGACAATGCGCGGTACTCGCGGGTACTTAGCACCTGAGTGGATCATGAATGCCGCAATTTCTGATCGTAGTGATGTGTACAGTTTTGGAATGGTGTTATTTGAGCTGGTACGAGGAAGAAAGAACCGATACGAGCCTGTGAGTGTTGATGCTCAATCAAAGTGGTCCACAACAACTGGTGGATCATCTGTTACGGGATGTGAATATTTTCCCTCAGTTGCGTTGGAAATGCATGTGAAAAAATGCTACGAAGAATTGGCCGACCCAAGGTTGGAAGGAAATATTGTTGTCGGTGAAGTCGAAAGGGTGGTTAAAACTGCGCTATGTTGTTTACATGAAGAACCAGCGCTCCGGCCAAACATGACTTCAGTTGTTGCAATGCTCGAGGGGACAATGGATGTGGGGGAGCCTCGAATTGAGTCACTAGGATTTTTGAGGAAGTATGGTAGATGCCGTCATAGCAGTTCTAGTGGTGGTGGCACAATAGACATTGAAGATGAGTTGACAAATATGAGCAAGATCATTGGTGGATCGAATGTAACCTCGAACGCAAATAGCGGGTGTCCATCTATCACGTCAATGCACGAGCTGTCGGGGCCGAGATAGTGTTACCTGAAGTTGAAAGAGTTGTTTGTTCCACTTTGTTAATTATTTAATTTCTTTTCGCTGTTGATAGCAGATTTTTATATAATATTATACAATACAGTGATACACACTAATTTTGTAGAATTTTTTTACTATATTTTTAGATAGGTAGAAAATCACTTGATTTGAATTGTACAAAATTTTCATATCAAGTGATTTTTTGCCTATCTAAAAAAATCTAAAAAATATAAAATTTGGTTTGCAAGTACATATTCATATGGGAACGGTTCGGATCGACCGTTAGAATTTTGAAAACTCAAATATTGAGCCGTTGCACAGAAGTCCTCTATGCTATGTGTAGCACTGTAGTCAACTCCTATATATATATGATGATTTTTGTTCATATTTCTTGGACCATTGTAGCTCTTGTTAATTAGCTAATATAAAACATGTGATTTTACAGCTAGTAGTAAAATTAAAAAAAAAAAAAATAAGAACTTCTAGAAAAAAGGAAAAAAAAAAAAAAACTGAGCACCAAAATATGTGCCTCAGCTGCACAAACACACTTCATTCTTTTAAGAGTTGCATCCTGGGCATTTGGTGCCTTAAAACACAGAAACCTATCCAACAAACGTTAAATATTTTTGCCTAAAGAATATTTTGTACAGTAAAACATCTCAAACAAATTAATGGATCAAACATTCTCTGCTACTATGTTATTACATAGACAAACAACTAAAGACTATTCAGCTTCCAAGAATGGCACCAATTGTACCAACCCTGAGCTTGATTCTGTATCTAATAAAAAGCTGAGAGGAGGCAAGGTTTGTATAGGAATCTCATCAAAGTTCTCTGGAAACCAATTATTCAAAAGCATTTGAGTGTCAGCCTTGCACAAACCAGTCCAATAATTCACAAAGAAGATATCAGTATACTTATATTTCTAGCGGATTTCAGAACTGTGCCAGTAAACCAGTGTTCATTCCTCATATTCCAAGTGCCCCAACAAACAGCACTAACTACCGCAAGAAAGGCAGTCTGCTGCCGTAGAGTCAATGTACCAGCAAAAGAGATTATATCCTGAAATGTGTACCAGGTACAGAATATCTCCTGACAAACCCCCATCCAAAATAAAAGTTTGCATGCACGAGGACATAACAAAAATATGTGATCACCTGTTTTCTCCACATTTTGGTCACACAGTAATCACTGATTAGGCCCTAGCCATCCTTTACATTGCAATATTACTCTAGTTATGATTTTATTTTTGTGAAGTAGCCACAAAAATAGTTGTATTTTAGGAGGACCTGGTGTGCTCCACCACAACAATGCATTTACTATTTTGACCCACCCCCTCCCCCCTTAAAAGTTAAGAATTATAGGTTGATTTAGTAGTAGAAAATCTAAAATCTTGCTCAGAGGTTAGTTGCTATTTTTGCATGTAAGGAATAATAGCAGATTGTTTTTTACTTCTTTGATTGATTGATTGATTGATTGGAGAATATATAAACAGGAGTCCTTTTTTTTTTTACTTAAAGGCCTAGGCCTGTTTACTGAAACATAAGGTGATACATAAGTGTTCTAGCACATCCAGCTGAACTGAATGGCGCATAGCAAAAGTTAACACAACCATGCTACATGTGCTCACAGGCACCAAAATAATAGTGTTTGTTAATCACTGAACTAATTTAAACGCCACCTAAAGGCAGGTAAGGTCTATGTTTGCTAATACAAAAAGTTAAAGGGCACGCCAGTCAAGTAGTTGAACATCCTCTGGCCTAGCAATTTGCAGCGGTATTGCGTCCAAATGTCCAGACAGCCACTCCCGTACCTGTTCCTGCATCTCAGTACTCAGACGAAACCTGTCCAATAAACAATTAATGAGATAATATTGAAAACAACAGTTCTTGAATAATAACATATGAACTGATTAAATCACAAATCATTTCTTTTTCCAAATTGACCAAGATGGTGGCACTGATGACTAAAAGGAATGCTGTCTTTCTAGGTCTGCTCATTTGATTGGCAAAGTCTATCACATCCTGGCAAGCGCCTAACCAAAACCAAATGTGTTTGGCAAAATTACATTAAAAAAATAATTGATTAGCATCTTCAGCATTTGTACAAAATTGACAAGAGAGATCCCCAATCCATCCCCTGTTTTGCAAACAGGAGTATTGTTGTCGATCATAATAGTTTAAATGAGTATGAAGCAAATATCTATACTGCAAAAATTCTTTTTGAATGGATAGATTTTGTCTTATACTGTGTCACTGTGTTATGATCGACCAATTAGAAAATATCTCTTCAGTTGGTTCACTAATACAAAAAAAGATAATAATAAAACATACGAAAAAAAAAAGAAGATGATATGGTATATACTGACTACTGATGGGTCAAATGAATATTGATTTTTATACGTAATCTCATAGTGCAACAGAAAATAGCAGGTCAGTCAAAACCTTAAATAGATTCACCAACACACCTTGGATACAAATTACAATGTCAATAGTCATCGACACATCAGTGATTAAAAAGGAAAATGTAAAACAATAGATCCAACCTAAAAATGGATTTGCCACACTCTAACTAATAATAATAATAAGATTTGCTACTCTGTTAATGAAGCATTTGTTAAAGTAAAGTAACAAATGAGATAAATATGTGTTGTTGTAAATATATCTTACTGAATATTACTTTTTATCTAATTCAGTTCCCATTATAAAAAAATTCTAACCCACACCTGATATGATAATCCGGTAATGACACGGTACAGCATGTCTTCCGGATAAGTCGTATTTGGCCCGTAAACGGCACATCACGTCTTCCAAATACGCCATTCTTGATCCGGACACGACACATCACATTTTTAATTCCCTACTGTTAGCAGGGAACAGCTTTTAGAGGAGAAATTTCGCTTTAAAAAGAAGCTAACCCAAAAGACTTGACCAACTTCAGTTCAGATTTTGGGAACTGTTGTTGGGCCGAACAATTGTGAAATTTATTCTAACACTTGTTATAGGCCCATGACCTCTTCAACTTAAATGATTTATGGGCCTGTTCTTTCGCTCCCGGTATCTGAATACGAAAACCAGATTCCCATGTTATTTGCCAAAGTCGGCAGCTTCCTTTTCTCTATGGCTACGCTAAAACACCGAGCCCAATAGAACTCGACAAGTACTTTAGATGTCAATAGATATGGGCTTTATTGGGCCAATATAGAAAAGGGAATTTTAGGGTTTAGAAATATTTATTTTATAAATTTTTAGTGTACTGCATTTTTTTCTCGAGATTATAAGGGTTTTGAATATTTATTCCTTTTGCTGAGTTTTAGAATCTTGAACTTTAATTTCCTCATGTTGCTTATACTACCCTTTATATGGAATGCATATCCTCCTGGGTATGCACTTGGTAGAATTAGCTCGAGCCAAACCAAAATAATGTTGGTGCCTATATAGATTATATGGGGCTGCTTCAAGATTCGTGTCAGGTTAAAAAAGGGCGATGCAGGTCTCATTCTACACGGTAGGGTACCGCACTGAATCTGAACTCCATGATCAATAGATCATCAGAAGTATGATGGTGTTAACAAATAGAAGTCTAACAAATAGACTTAAATATTTAATACTTTATGAGAAAATTAGACTATATAACAAGTTATTAAAAAATAAATTTTATTAAATTTTATAATATATAGTTAAAAATTTGACATTATAGAAATAACTAATCACCCCTTGCTATGTTTAGATCCGCCGATAAATTAAGTTGCATTTTAATAACCTCTAAAATTTTGTTCCAGGTTCTTTTACAATATTTTATATTGATTCTACTATTTGACAAAAAGAAGCTTCTTGTTCTGGTTAATCCATTTGCTTGAAATCAAAACAAAATTGAAATGGTATATATCAGCGGAGTTGGCATCCTCTTAGACTAACATAATATTTGAATTTAGGTCAGGAACCTCCGATCAGAATCCGAATCCTGAGGTGAGATATACGAACCGGGCCCCTTCAATATTTGTGCCAAAGCTGATATGAATTTGTATCAGCGTAGTGCTAGGGGTGCAAACGGATCGGATAGTGCAATATTTTTTTTCGGATACAAATAGATTGGATATTAATCGGATACGGATACGGATCGGATATTAAACGGATACAGATACAGATCAGATATTTTCGAATATGAATACGAATACGGATATAATTCGGATTTCTAATTCAAAATATATATCTAATTAACTTGCTACACCATTACAAAATATAAATCTAATTTATTAAAATTGATCAATATAACCATAACTTTAAATAAAATATACCATTACAAAAGATATTTTTCTTTAAATATATATAATTCTAACAAAGTGCATTTTCGACCTTTCACTGCAGATGAAATTGATTCTGACATTTTATTTTTGTTTAGTTTTTCTTGATTCAATTTGACCAGCATTGCACAGGATGTGCTAGCTAAAATGATGTTGTGACACATGGCAAAATTCTATCGGTTTTCTCTTTGAGTTAAGGAAGAGGTCAGGCCCCCATTTTCATTTTAAACCCCAGCCAAATCTGGCATGAAACGGATATCCCAGAAACCAAAACATATGGATTCCGATAATTATCCGTATCCGTATTCGATTTCAAAACTCAAACCATATTTTTATCCATATCCGCATAGAAAATATATATATCCGTATCTGAATCTGCAACTATCCGTATTCAAATATCCGAATCCGCAAAAATCCAAATTCAGATTCGGACGAATAATATCTGACCCGTTTGCACCCCAACGTAGTGCAGTTTGCTCCACCCAGCTGTGATTAATATTTATTTTTTTATTATGGCAATTTCTAACAAAAGAAAAAGGAAAAAACTTACAACTAATAAACTTAAACTAAGGCTTCTGATATTAATGTGCTTTAATTCATTATAAAACTCATGTAAAAATATATAAGGATGGAGAATAAATGTCTAAATCCCCATCGAAGTACAAGTGAACGCTAGTACGCTACCACGACTTTGTACTTTGTATTAAATTGAACTTCATTAAATAAATAGTTATATAACACAGTGAGGTCATTGCTCCGGTAACCATAATTGCATTCTGGTTCTTTGATAATTCCCATTGTGTAGTCTCGCCTGCAAGTTGCTACTTAAATTTAAATTTAAAGACGATTGAGTTAATTGTCTATTTCATTTTAATTCTCATAATTTAGAATTAGTTTTTAGTTTAATAACAAAGATGACATTTTCTGTGTCGGATATCTCACCAGAAAAAAAAACGATGTTTCAATTTCCTTTTTTTTCTTTAAAAAAAATAGTTGTCAAGTTGTCGTTAATAATATATTGATAAGAAAAATATTTACAACAGTGTTATTACAGTTATGTTAACTCATACGAAATTTTAATTCTACCTCCTAGTTAGTCTCAATTGTCGCTAGCTAGAGTGGTAAAAATGGTATGGCGGAATCGGCTTCGTTACAGAAGAGCACGACATGTGTGTTGCTTTCATATTGTGATTCACATGTCACGTGTCATGACTATTTGCGTACCATGATTATATTTTGAAATTTAGAACTGCACAGCACGTCACGTGAAAGATCTAGTTACAGCACGCGAGTCATGTATAATTAGAACTGTTAGATCTTGACCAAAATAGTGAATTTTGAATAAACTAACCTAAATTATGATCAAATGACACACGAGTCACGTTTGATCACAAATATTTGAATACAATGTGACTCACATGGTGTGACCATTCACATACCATGACCACCCCTTAATATTTTGATCACGACATAGCACAACACGTAAAAAATTAACTTGATTACAGTATGTCACGACATAAAACCAAAGTCACAATGTATTAGTTACAGCACGGTAAATGAATCCATGTCTCCGTGTCCGTTAATGTACATATAGCACAACCCAACTGTAATAAGTTGCATCCTCTCAATACCAACAGATAGTGTGTTATCAGCCTATCTTGCAATAGTAACTATAAAAAAATATATGTCATCAATCTGTCTTGCCGTTTAAAATTCTTCTTGATTGCAGAAAAAAAAAAGTATTTATGTTCTTAATTCACAATTTTTTGTAATGTTAAAATTCATGATTATTTTATAATATTTTCCAATAAAGTACGACATTTCAAATTAATTCTTAAATGAGAACATGTATCATTTTTCCAATATATGTAAACATTGGACTTCTAGTTTCTATTTTCTCTTGTACTGTGTCATTCCAGTCGTTTTCATATATATTATCACTATAGGTGCAAACGGATCGGACACGGATCACATAGTTTTGCCGCGTCATGCAAAGCACACTTGTCGTGTTACATTAGATTAACAACTACACCGAGAGTAAACAAATTAAGCCCCAAGAAATTAAATAATGTGGGTCTCAAAATGACCCTTCGCACTATATTCTGCTCGATACATACCACAGAGGATCTTGTTCCTAGTCAACTAGTTTTGGTTGCTGAATCATTGTATCCGCCTCATTTTAATTACACGACTTCCTATCCAAGTGTCAATACTTTAATTGGAGGCCTCTTCATTTAATTGGTCAAATCCCCCAAAATTTCATATCCTCTGTTTTAGATAGCTAATGGAGGCATCCCGTAACCCCCCCCCCCCCCCCCCCCCCCCCCCCCCCCCCCCCCCCCCCCCCCCCCCTTCCAATAGAATTGAAATCTTTATTTCATAAATTGTGTAGCTCGAGTGCTAGGTAGGGAAGTAAAAATGTCGATGTGATCGGATATATTACGTGACGGTATGGTTTCATTACGGTGCATTAGAGTACGTGTACTTATTATATACTGTGATGATTCTCGTGACGTGATCATTTTTTAGAAAATTAGTATGGCATGACATGTTATCACGTGAGTTGTGTGTGATAAGAACTATTAGATATTGATTGAATAGTAAATCTTAATAAATTAATTTAAATAATGAAAAAATAGCTAAATGTGATTAAATGTGACAAACGTGATCAAACACAATATGACTAATATGTCAAGATCATCCTTCAGAATTTAGTCATTATAAGTAAAAATTTAACTTGATGACTGCATGACATTATCCAAGTCGCAACATGATTAGTCAGAATACAGCACGATACGTATTTCTAATGCTGAACACATGGAATTCAGATCCAAAGAGGTAACGTAAGATATAGAGCTAGCGAGATCGCAACCGTCCGTTTAAATATAGCATGAATTTAAAAGGACCTTGTAAATTTTAAAAAGGTTTGTACAAATTTGAACTGCCTGAAACTCATTCTATTCCTACAAGACCACAGGAGATACGCACTCGAACTTATATAATCAAATTAAGTTGAAATTTTCTCAATTAATTTAAATATTATAGGTGCGTTCATTTCATTGTTTTTGCATATATTTTGTTGTTAGCTGGTTTTCCCGTGCAACTTAAATTCAGAAATTCAAAATAATAAATAAACCCTTTGTTCAAAAATAAAAATAAAGAACATCCAAAATTTCAAACCGCATGGCATTCCTACAATTAATGAAGTCTAACATTGACGTTCTTACAAATTAGACCGATTCTTTTTTCTATAGCATTAATAAAATTATTAAATTCATGATATCGAAATTTCAATATTTAGATAATTAGCACAGTCGCTGCACATCATATTCTCCTAATAAATACAGATCAGGACAAAAAATTTCCATACATTTTGTCAAAGTGTGCACCAATTTTTTTCCCTGAGTTTTTGTATTAATACCCTAAAAAAAATATCAAACCTGCTTTGCATTGAAATTATTTTTAAAACTGCCATGACCACTCAAATATAGGGCAATTAGCTTTTTTACCAAACCACCCTGCGTTTGAGCGGTCAACTTTTTTTTTTTTTTTTTACATCAAACCACTCAACATTGGGGTGGTCAGCTACAGTAACTTTTTTATTATATTTTTTAAAAAATCTTAATATTTTTATATGTTTACAAAGATACAAATTAGTTTATACTAGCAAATAGCAAATATATATATCATAATTTTAAAATAATTGTGATTTTTTTTTACAGTTGTTTACAAACTAGTTTACATATGTTTAGAAGACAAAATTGCAAATACTTTTACATTCTCAAGTTTTTTTTTTTAATAAAGTATATACTGTAGCTTCTAAATTTTCAAATGATGCTTGGATTTGTAACAGAGCTGAGATTTGCATTCATTGATCTTCATTTATTCTTTATGTTTTCTACTTCACATAGCAAGTTCTGTTGCACTATATTACACTCAACAACTGATCTTTGTACATATCTTCGTGCATTGTATTTTTCAGCATAATGCACGATCTAACACACATTGCTCATTGAGAATAGTATTGAAAGCAGCAAAGAAAAAGAAACGAAAGACTAACCATATCGTTTCTCTACATAAACTTTGACATATTTTGTTAATTGCATGGAAGTTTGTCTTGATAAAAATTATTTGAAAGTTTTATCACAAAGAAATAGCACAAAGTGGTTATCCCTCTTCCAAACATATATTATTGAATAGATACGAGTGTCAATGAAACCCTTTTAACTGTTTACGTATTCAATAATACAAGTATAAGGTTTTTTTTTTTGTTATTTTAACTGTTTAACTTATTGGATATGAATTTGTATATGGATAAATATTTTTTTATTAGATAAACGAGTAAGAGCTATTTATAGTAACAGGTAATTATTAAAAATTAAAATTATATATATGTATATTCAATTACAAATCATATATAATATTGAACGCATAATGAACAAAGCATGATAAATGTTTGATTGGCCCAATCATAATTTCTTTATTACGTAATTGCATATCTCTAGTTTTTTCAATTACTTTTATTTGCATGTCTTGTTAAAAATTGTATATTAAAAAAAAAAGAATTTTGTGATTTGAATGTTCTTGATTTAACTAATTTAATTGGAATTAATTGCACATTTGTATTTCGACTTTTATATTATTATGCAATTGCGTGTTTCAAACGAATGAGTTTTGATGGTCTATTTGTAAAAAAATAATTAATATAATAATTATATTGGTATTATTCGTTATTCACTCGTTATTATTTTGTTAACCGATAATTTTAACTAATTAGGTCAATTATTAATGGATAATGATAAGATATGGATAAAGTCAATTCTTAATTAGTATATATATGCAAATGAAAATGCTCCATCTGAACTGTGTCATATTCATTGACACATTTAATATTCCGAAGTTTTTAAATATACCATAACCCCAAAAAAAAAAAAAACCAAACCACCACATTTTCTGAAAATTTCTAATTTTGACACGGCCGCATTACCAAAATGCGGTCACTTTTCTGCGGACCATCTAGGGGATGCAACCACCTTTTTTTTTTCCTTCTCGTGCAGTTCAATATGAACGGAAAAAAAAAAGGGTGGCCGCACCTACGAGATGCGGCTGTGTTAAAATTCGAATTTTTCAAAAATTGTGGTTGTTTGGTTTATCTTTTTTTCGGGAGTATGGTATATTTTAAAATTCCGGTTTAATATTAGAGTAGAACTAGGTTATCCTTAAGCTCGCCACGCTTCTTGGTGCTTAATTCAAAAACATATTAAATTAGTTTCAAATGATAAATCCATAATGTTGAAATCGATCTACTTCACAAGTAATGTGATTACATGTAAAATTTATAAAATTTTAAATTAATTTAGTATAAAGTCATACTGTCAGAAAAATGATGAAAATTAAACATATTAAAATTATCTTATAGATTCTTTTTTTACTGTTTAACTTTATACTAAATTCATTCAAAAATTTATTAATTTGATATGTAAATGCATCGTTAGTACAGTATATTAATTTCAACTATTTAAATTTGTGATTTGAGTCAATTTAATAAAAAAAGCAAACAGCTCTAAAGTTATCAACTTATAAGTTCGGTCGAATTCAGATTCAAATTTTGAGTTGCCTCTAGCGACAGAGCAAGACTACCTACTTTGAAATTAAATCTATGGAGATTTTTTTCTTTCATTTCCAGTTTTCCATTTAAAAGAAAATTTAACAAAGCTATGGACCTTTTTTTCATCCAAATCTCTCCTAGCTGCACAAACTCAAATAAACAAGTTCCTCCCTCCAAAAAATAAAAAGAATTTTTTTTAATAAACCTATGCACCTCTGATTAATCCAAAACTCCTAGCTGCACAAAATCAAATACAAGTTCCTCCTTCCCAAAAAAGAAAAAGAAAAAAGAAAAATGAAAAATGAAAAAGAAAAGAAGAATCACAAAGCAAGACAATTGGGTGCCTTTCCTTTCTAATTCCAATTTCCAGCACCGGCTACCTTGGCCCTGATAGCTGATTTGATGACATATACGATGGCCACCCGCTATTTGTCGCAGTGGTATCGTGCGACCTTCCGAATCGGTTTGTCATGCCATCTATCTCCATTGCATTATCGACAAATCCCCGCCCGTAAACTCTCAAAAATCCAAGGGCCTCAGCCCTCGGCTCCCAAGCTTCCATTGTACCTTCGAGCATTGCGGCAACTGATGTCATGCTTGGCCGCAACCCTGGATCTTCATGCAAGCAACACAGTGCTGTTTTGACCATCCTTTCTAACTCATGCACCTCTACTCTCCCTTCGAGTCTCGGATCCGCCAAATCTACATACCTCTTTTGCTCATACATCTCCAATGCGATCAGTGGGAAGTATTCGCTCTTGGTACTCACTGATTCAGTGGATGTACTTGAGATATTCGAGTTACTGTCAGTCACACGCTCACTCCTGTTCTTTCTTCCGCGTAATATCTCCAGCAAAACCATTCCGAAACTGTACACGTCGGTACGATCTGAGATGGGGGTGTTGCTTAGCCACTCAGGAGCCAAATACCCACGGGTCCCTCGCATCGTAGTAAACAAACCAGATTGCTCTGCTGTTAGTAACTTGGCTAGCCCAAAATCTGCAATTTTAACCAGAGTTGTCTTGCCCTCGTCATCTAGCAAAATGTTCTCCGGCTTAACGTCACAGTGAATGATTTTTGGCTGGCAACCTGAGTGCAAGTATGCAAGTCCCCGGGCAGCCCCAAGTGCGACGTGCATCCTGTCAGCCCATTCTAGTAGTGGTCCTGTAGGTCGAAATAAGGATCGATCTAACGAACCACGGTTCATATACTCATAGACCAAAAGCCGGTGCGAGCCCTGCGCACAGTACCCCCGGAGCCGAACCAAATTCACGTGATGAATGTTGCCTATCACTGCAATTTCTGTACAAAACTCTTTCCTACCTTGCACACCCACACCTTCTATTTTCTTAACCGCCACTAGGCTCCTGTCAGCTAATTCACCCTTGTACACAGATCCAAACCCACCCGACCCGATCTTGGTTCGAAAATTGCTCGTTACTTCCTCTAGCTCCTCAAAACTGAACCGGGTTGGGAGACCCGGTAGTAGTATCTCACTTATATCATCATCATTTTCTGAGAAGAGGCAATCACTGTCAGTGACGGGCCTGGATGGCGGGCCATGGATCATGTTTTTTGAAAGAGATGACGTAGGTTTCCGTATTTTCTTTTGGTTCCTTCGCCACCATACGAACCCAATTCCACATACTATTAACATTGCCAAGAATGCAGCAATTGATGGTAACAATATTGGCAAGATTTTGGGTGACGAAGAATTAGGTTTATTCATTCCTCCATCGGAGTTTACAATCTTGACATATCCTAAATTAAGCCCAGATTCAGATGAGTTTGTGCTGATCAAGGATCCAATTGGTTGTTGGAGGAGGAAACAAGATCGGGATGATGTATCATAGAAGTACCCACTGCAACTGCAATTGCTAGTGCACAGGGTTTCACAATTGGATCTGTTTTTTCCTACGGTGGCAGCGCTCCGGAATTTGTTGCCAAAGTAGGTGATGCCACTTCCTAGATACAAATAGGAAGTATCGGGATCATTTGTCGCATTGCATGAATTATTGGCAGCAATAACGTTGCCGTTGACCGGTGAACATCCATTTGAATGTGTAGAGGCAGCGAAGTTTGGAGGGCAAAAACAGCTAGAGGAGTTGCCTTGTCCAGAGCAAAGGCCGAGGGATCCACATGATAGCGGCAAGTCACAAGTGCTGCTAGGAGCCACAAATGCATTGCTTTGTGCAACTGATGAATTTGCCATTTCAAAACTTGTTATGCGGAGACGGCCGTCTGAGCCAAGTTTCAGGATGCGAAGTGAAGCTGCCTGGAGGGTTATCTTATAAACAACACCTCCACTAGCTGTGGCTAGAGACACGCCAGAATTATTGATGGTTAAATATGCAACAGTTGCATCTCTATCCTTGACAGAATTCATATCATTTGACAGGCGCCAGTAAGGTATCCCTATCCACTTTAAGATGGCATCTGTTGGGGCAACTTCGAGCCGATAATCAGATTCTGTGTAGTCGGTATCAGAGGTCGAAGAAGCGATATAAGCTCCGACTGGAAGGAGTTGACCAGAGACAAGAGCATCCGATGGGTGGTCGAAAGACTGCCAAAGAGAAGCATTCATTGCATCTAGAATCACCAGATTTCCATTCTCAAGCAGACGTAGTGCCTTAACGGAGCCCTTCAATGGTGGTGTGGACCAAAGCGTTGAACTGCCATTCGGGTAGTTTGCGTAGAGACCCTCAGTTGTTAGCTCGATGTTGCTCGTCCTGTCCATCGGGATGTTGCGGTTAGCGGTCCACACAACCATCTGAGTCGGTGAGTGTAGAACAGATAAGTAGTAACTGGTTTGTTGTGTGCCTGGTTTGTAAAGGGCAGCTTGGAAGGTGCCACTACGTGAGGTGAGAAAGACTCCAT
Source organism: Carex pumila (assembly GCA_033356055.1). Lineage (NCBI taxonomy): Eukaryota > Viridiplantae > Streptophyta > Magnoliopsida > Poales > Cyperaceae > Carex > Carex pumila. The sequence continues at coordinate 3,005 of JARJHM010001098.1, read as the reverse complement.
TGGTGCTGAAGTAGAAGAGGTTAGAGGCACTGAAGTTTGGATAAATGTACTCGATTCGTGCTTCAATATCAGCAGCAATGCCATGGAAATAGAAGAAGAAAAAGAGGAGATAGAGAAATGTGGAAGGCATTGATTTGAATGTGAGCCCATGAAGGAGACAGAGAAAGAGATGAGGAGACGAGGGTTGGAGTAATTGAACAAAGTGGAAGGTTGCAACGTTGGTCATGTGGTACCCGTTGACCTTATCATTATTATTTGTGGATCAACTTTCATATTCAAATTTAAAGTTTTTTTTATTATTATTCATCGATCAAGATGAGAAATCAATATTTAAAGGTGGGAAAGGAAAACGTCTCATTGGCGAAGGGATTTTGACTGTTCACTAAACATTGGTTTCTGGTACAGAACCATAATTTGTTAGAATTTGTTATTGTTATCATTCAAATATTTATTTTCTGATGATTTAATAATTAACACACATTAATATCTAATTAAGGAATTCTATTAAAATAAAAATATGCGGCTTATTGATATTTCATAGAGATGAGTAGATGACCCCTTTCATAGAGACGCCCCCTCTAATAAATGTTATGCAAGCTGCACCGGAAAGGGCATTAATAATTGTGCATTAGAGAATAGAGAAGCTCTCTTTTTTCTAATGGCCTGACTAGTGTTGTTAAAAACGGTATACGGTCGTCGGACGGAGAAGATACTGTCAAGCAATCAATTGAAAATATTTATGAATAATAGGCTAATTAGTTAAAAAAATATGTGACAGTTTTGTCACCGCTAATCACTAATTGATTGATTAATCGGTCTAAACGGACTAATCGAGGAACACAAAGATTGTATTGAAGATATTAGTGAGTATAAATTGTAGGAGTTGATTAACAATGCAGTGGTGGTAGGTAGGAGATATTTAGTGTAATTGTTTATAATTAATCATAGTTAAGCGTATAAATAGGCGTCATGTCATTATACTCAAATACACAATATATCAATATAAATTCTTTCTTTTATGAAATCCTTTATGGTATTAGAGTTTTAAGTAGCACTGGAATTAGGCTAACGTCTATTCTAGAAATTATGCCCTTCTTTCCATCTTATTGGAGCTTATAAACAAAATCCAAAAATAAGCTTCCTTATTCTAGCCTAAATCATCTCTATTCTTTCTTATTTTCTCTATCCCACCCTATTATTCCTATTCTCCATTAACCTTTGATCCCTCCCTATTCTTCTCTTCCAAGAAACAACAACTCAAGAAAACCAAAAAAAAAAAAAAAATCATTAGATCAGTGTATACCATAATCAGTTCTCAGCAACGAGCATCAGTCGAGATCGAGCAGCTACATCTACTAAGAAAGAAGCTCATTGACGAAGCTCAGTATAGCAACCAGATCTATCAGATCCTCACCCTTCTCTTCTCTCAAGAGGCAATACCGATCAATTGAACTGACTCCAGCCACTGTACCACCTGTATGGTGGATAGTACGATCTAGTGTTGTTCCCTTCTCAGCTTCGCCTGGCGATTCTCTAACGCCTCCTCCATGCCAGGTGCTATAGTGTAGATTGTATTTGAGATATTAGTGGGTGTAAATTGTAGGAGTTCATTAACAATGTAGTAGTAGTAGGTAAGAGATGTTTAGGATTAATCATAAGTTAAGCCGATAAATAAGTATCATGGCATTATACTCAAATACACAATATCAATACAAATTCTCTCTTTTGTGAAATCATTTACGGATATTATTTACAACACTAGTCCTGACAACCTAGGAAATTATACTAATTGTGGAGGATGGGATAAGGTATACACGTAAGTTAATTACCAAACAAAAATAACTAGATAAAATTTGCATATTTCTAGCTAGGGTATTTAGCCCGTTTTTTTTTTATGTACCACCGTAATAAATCATATTTAAATCAATATCACCCGTTAATTTCGAAATCAGATTCCGCCACGTTCGCGTAACAGATCTGCGAACGGGTCGCTACCCGCTCGCGTAATGGATAAGCATACTGACCCGTTCCCTACTGACCCGTTCCCGACGACCCGTCCGCATATCTGTTACGCGCACGGACCCGTTCGCAGTTTTGATCTGCGCACGTGGCAGCTTCTCCCTATAATAGATGTACACCGTGTTTTGTCTTCCATTCTACACTCTCATTTTCACCAAAGCTGCTGCATAGGTACGTTTTTTTACCTTTTCATTATTTTTTTTAAAAAAAAATTTTGTAGTTTTTTTAATTTAGTTATTTTGTATTATTAGGTTTATTCAACCAATTATGATTGGAATTGGTTGTTATTTTGATGGTGAAGTATTACAAGGACCAAATGGCGCTTATTATAGCCAATAAGTGCCGAAAATGTTCAATATCCCGCTTGGCTTGAATTTTAGAGGTTTAAATAGGGAAGTGTACCAACAACTCAGTATTGACCACCGTAATTATGAACTGATAATTACCGCAAGAATCAATATTGGCCAAGGCAATCAAACCTGGTTCCAACAGCTACTGGTACAAGACGATAGCAGTTGGGAGTTATATGTCCAAATGACAATGAATATGACTTTCAAGTTCCTAGAGTTATATGTTGTAGCCAACCCCAGACAAAACTCTAAACATAACTCCAAACAGAATAGTAGACAATTGTTGCAGTTGACTCAGGATTTGGGGCTCGAACAATCTGTAATAGGTCCTAGACGGGCCCCATCTGTAGCGGGTCCTAGTCGGGCCCCATGTGTAGCGGGCCCTAGTAGGGTCCAATCTGACAGGGGTCGATCTCAGATTCCATCCTCATCCTCTAGTCGAGTCCAATCTGAAAGGGAGCGATCTGAAACCCCTGAACGGCTTTATTATGTTGACAATACGGACGATGATCCTGAAGAAATGGAGGCAGAGGCTAATTGGGATGATAATGGGATGGTGGGGTATTAGATCACAGTGATGAGGATATTGGTATTCCTGTGCTTGGTAGACGGAAGTGGCCTATAGTGGATCGTGGG